>APFE030410760.1:132051-164925 GCA_000404065.3 Pinus taeda | reverse complement strand
AAAGTGATTTGCAATACACTTTTTATTTTTCATCAATGAATTATTGTAAATGTCAATTGATTGAACAATTAGATCATTGGATTTATCGTGTGATTGGTCTCAATTTTTATCTTTCAGCCATAGGTAATCTTTTTGGAGCAATATGGGCCAATGAAGCATGGGATCTTAATGAGCTGGGATCCAAAAGAGAATTGGGCATTAATTACGTGGACCATATTCGCAATCTATTTGCATACTAGAATGAATATGGGTTGGCAGGGTGAGGAACCGACAATTGTGGCTTCTTTAGGATTTTTTATAGTTTGGATCCGTTATTTTGGGGTCAATATATTAGGAATAGGGTGACACAGCTATGGATGGTTGGAACCATAAATGGACCAAACTCCTAGAAGGAAAAGGAAGGATAGATTTGATCCAGTCTCTTTATGTGATTGATAAGTAGATGAATAACTGGTACAGTTATTTCAGTAGTGATTATAGAGAATCGGGACCTTGTAATGCGTTATTAGCTACTTATAGGACAAAATTTAGTCGTATAACAATTTTATCACTACTTTCCAATTATTATTAGGATTTAGTTACTTTTGAGCTTTCGATCTACTTTTGATCTAACATGACTCTAAATTAGAGTGTCTTTACGAGGTAGTGAATTCATTTTTTCTTATCTTAGGTCCATCTTGTTGAATTAAAGTGTACTCGAAAGATAGTGCAAGTGCATGTGCTTTGGGTTTCTCTGTAAGTTAGAGTATAATTTTAAAAGTAGGTTGAGGGGCTAAGGAAGTTCAGTGACACCAGGTGACCAAGGGAAGCTCAGTGGAAACTGCAGAAGGATTTGCAATGTGTAGATAACTTGCAGAGCCTTGCCATGAATATACAAGGTTTTGAATGGTAGTTTTATGCTGTCATTTCATCTCTGGTCAGCGGCAGAACCTGCGAGGGATAAGGATATGGATGTTGCATGGTGGGTGGAGTACAACTTAGTAATAGTGGATAAAGTTTCTTAACTCTGCCCTTCTAGATAAGAACTGGTTTGAGATAACATAAATATCTTTCTAGTAGCTTAGTATGTAAGGAAATTATGAATTTCCTCCTTATTAATGATTTTCTGCTGACTGTGGGGATTATTATTGCCCCATTTTTCTTACTTCTAAAACTTATTATGGAAGTCGCCAAAGCTCACAATATGCATGACTATAAGTCCACAAGATAAACATATCAAAGTGAATACATTGTAAAAATGTTTTGCACTCGAGGGTAAGATTTTCCCAACAACCATGACGAAATCATCAAAGAATGTATGTGTTGGAACTACCAATTTTTTTGAACCAGCCTTCGTTGGTGTCACTTTTGCACTTGCTATGCAAAAAAAAATATATGAGGGATATTAAGGAGTTACAGAGCCTATAGCCTGCGTAACTCTTATCTTTCCCGAGATGTCACATTGAGATTTTCGACCCTTTCTCTGGTGCTTCAATTGTGGGATTGGTGCAAATTAAAATTCCTTACAATTAATGGCCCGTTAGGAGTTGGTAAGCTGAATCAAAATCCAATCTACCAAAACTTGGAGTTTCAAGGAATTTTCATTCGCTACACCTGCGAAGAAAAATAGTACATACATTCATATTGGCACCTAAATATTTATGAAATATCGACCATCAACCTAGATTCGGTTCAAAAGTGGACTGTCGTAGGTGAAAAATTCTGTTAGGGATTGGCTCCTCTTTCATGTGTTCTGAAAGATTAAAAAAACTTGGATTTATGGCATCAAAAAAACTGGGATCTTTGTAGGGATGGACAATTGGTAAAATCAACCTACTAACATTCTTCCACCGTTCCCTTACCTAATTGGATCTCCCTCCACATTTTGTCATTAAATTAGCGGGTGATTTTGACAGTGGACAAATCTAGTCTACTTCACATTACCTGTAGTCTAGACGACACCAGGCTATGTGATGGTGGACCCAATAATATTCCACTTGGTGGTGAATAGACGTTTGGTAGGACCATATTTTTTATCAGCATATGATCAACTATTAAAGTGAATTCAAACCAACCCGCTCATGTCTGCCTTCACAACAACATAGTTGTGGGGAACACCTCGTCTTGTCTGATTGGTATTCACACATAACTACTCATTCTCTGATTCATTAGATTAAAACTTATAAGTATTTGGTTGAGTCTCTGCATCCAGGTCTCCTAATCGCAGTCAATTATGCCAATGGAATACCGATCTCTGTCATCTTCACTTGAATCCACCTTACTCGTAGAGGTAACAATTTTTGTTGAAGAACATTACAGATGGCATAAATCACTAAGTGTCCTATTAGGTAATTCCCTCCCCTTGAATGATCCTCCCATCTCGAAACCAACACATCCCAATCCTAGTAAAAAAATCCCATTACAACCATTGAGATTCCCAAAGGTTTGGTCCTTGATGAGGAGAGATACTGGGATGAAGTGGTTAAACTTAAACAAAAGGCTCTAGTGGGATGTTACTTATATTGTAGATTGATTAGGGCTTAGATGAAAGCTTGGGTTGAGTCTGGGCAATTTCCCCTTCTAAATTATCACCCTCAAATCATTGCATTACAGAAAGGTTGGTCCGCTTTTCATCTCCTCTCACCAAGGGCTGTAGAATGTATCATTGCCTCTCCTTCTGTCAAACAACATAGATTCTTATCACTTCAAAGATGGTTATTTGACTTTGACCTAACTATTGACTCTCCTCAAAGAAATATCATTTGGGTGAAGCTCCATGGTCTTCAACTGGAGCTATGGACGCGAAAGGAAATTATAGATATCTCTAATCCCTTTGGAAGACTATATTACCTTGATGAAGGTTGCCTTGCGGGTATGGACAAATAGAAGGCATGGTTCCTTCTACAATGATCCTTGTCTCATGGTATTCCTATGGAAATAGATATCTATTGGGGTCCCTATTCCTAAAATTAGATTTTAGACTATTGGGATGTCCCCTTTCTTTTCCTATGTTATCACAACACTAGACATCTCCTCGTTGCATGTCCATATTATTTCGGCCATGACAGTCCTCCAAATTGTGTATCCCATCTACTTCCTGACCTCTCTAAGATGGTCGGACGAAAGAATTATTCCCATACCTTCTCCACAATGCTACAGAAGGATGTTGATAATACTAATTCTTCTTCCCCATAAAATTCTGACCATGTTGACTTCCCTCCTATCAATCTGCCCCACTATTATTGGGAAATCTAGTGTCCACTCGGAGCTGCTAGTCCCACTAAGACTGGAAGCTATCTTAGAAACAAACAAACTAAAACTACTTTCATTTTCCTTTATGAGAAGTAGATAAGAGGGGAACAAAGGACACCAACCTCAATCTTGCGCTTAGTTCCTTGCTTGGTTCCTCTCCTTTCTAATAGATCTTTGTCGCTTCTCCTTCATCTACCTAGCTTCAAAGAGCACCTATGGGATCAAAGTAGCATAATACTATCGAAGAACAAAGATCTACAGTCATAAACAATACAAGACCATATATATATTGACCACAGAGATGCATATATCATCAAACATATAAGAATGTGGAGGAAAACTTGAATAGCTTTATTAATATCAAGAATAGCAAAGAGGATTACAACCAATTGTTCTGACCCAGCATTATCCTCTCAGCATGAAAGCCCTTGTTCACCTCATGAAAAGCTTAGATCACCCAACACTATGATGTTGCACGAGGAAACCAATAGCACTTCCTTACAAGATACAAGATTCCAGCCTCTGGATCTCTGTGATGAGGGATCCAAATATAGATGATTGCAAGGGGATGAGTCAGCTTCTGGGATTTTGATTAGTGTCCTCTCTCTGATAGTTCTTGATTCCACTTGGAGATTGATGATCTCTTACTCATCCCTGGCTGAATTCAGAGAGGCAAGTGTCACAGGAGAAGTTTCTGGAAGATTCCATGATGATCCACCTTGCAAACTGTCTGTGCCATTTATCTACTCTCGTCCATCGCACCCTACAAAAGGGCATTCCAGTATGCATCGCACCTTTTACACTGAGCAGGTGAGATGCATCGCACCCTCTGCACTGGGTAGTCTGTATGGTCCAGTTTTGACCAGTTCTGAGTAGTTTTCTGTGGAGAACTTCTAGGAGATAATGTAATTAGCTAACCTTGTTCCTTTAGGGCATGAAGCAACACTTTTAGGGACTTAGGAACCCTTGGTTTATGGACATGTATGACTGGGGTTGTAGTGCCCAAAAATGTCTATAACAGTTGCTCCCTAAAGCATGAGGTCATTAATCTCTTGATGTCGGGTGAAATGCTTTATCATGAGGATCCAAAGTTTTTTCATGTTGGAAGGCGACCAGTAATAAGATACAATACAATACATTATCTTCATAATATTTTTCATGATCTAGCTGAGGCAGGAATTCCCATGCTCAGCTTTATAAATTAATTTTCATGTACATAGGATAGACAACCATCTGTGTAGAAGACTGATGATTTAGACAGAGACATCATCCTTTGATTTGGATGATCATCTGTTCGGAAATGATGTACATTTGATCTCTTTATATTCATGAATATATCGCAGCCCGGATGGATGAAACTAGATCCAGGCTCTTCAAACTCGTTCAATCTTCACTCGGAGTACAAGTCAATCCATGTGAAGGATGTTCTGGAGTCGAACATGGAAAGACATCGCCTGATTACCAACCAATGATGTAAGTTGTTAACATGCACGAGAGGAATCACGGATAATGATGATGACCCTCAAGGTATTGCAGTGCAATTCGCATGGTGTGAAAAAGGGACTTAGTGTCGAACACCATGCAAAATCTTTTGGTCGAAGGCCATTGATGTAAACCTATCACTGAAAGTGAGAAACTTGCCATTGAGGCATTCAAGCTTCAAAGTACTGAAAGGGTTGTTCCTAGGTCGACTTCTTGGATAATGAGTTGATGTCGACAAGAATCTACCCATCGTAGGAGGGCCTTAATGAATCCCACATCTATGACATGGAACGGAGCAAATGATTTTGGAGGTGAAAACGATATGATGATACAAGGTTCAGGGTGGCAGTCATGAAAGAATGGAGCGTGAATATATTACAGCGGATGAGACACAGGTGAATTCTCTGAGTGAGTTCTCTTGAACATAACGGTGATACTGACATGGATTGGTAGCATTAACCCCAAATATGGATGGTGCGATGGACCAATGGTGATATGACCGGTGAACGAAATAACCCAACTCGACTCGGACGTGGAGTGAAAGTGTCATGTTAAAAAGCGACTTGCTACCAATAAAGTTTCTTCAAGTTTTCTTCCCAAATTTTCCCCAATCATTGCTGACCAGTACCTCTTTATTTTTATCAATCTTGAGGAGGATAACATATGCTTGTTCTATAATTCGCCCTTCGGGCAAACCCATCGCTATGTTTTAACGAGCCTAGCAAGAGTGAAACTCATTCCTGTCTATACAACAAGTTTTTTGCTATTGATTTTAACGAGTTTAACGACAATGATAACTCGATCCTTTTTCAATTTTAGAGAGTCTGAGAAGGGATGGAAAGGAAAATTTGATGTTCCTTTTTTGTCATATAATCCCTCAAGTCCGAAAAAGTAAAAATAATATGAAAGTGATGAATTTTCGATAGTTTTAACGAGTTGAACAAGACAAGCGCTCGATCTTTTTGTGTAATAATCCCTCAGGTCCAGAAAGATTAAAATCTAGAGTAGGGATAACACTTCCGGTAGCTTTAACAAGCTGGAGAGGCCAATCTCTTGGTAATGTTTTCATATTTTACGAGTCAGGTGAAAAGATCTTAAAGGAGACTCGTTTTTTGAGGAACGAGTGATAATTTCAGATAACAGCTAATTCCAGGTAAGGTTTGGAACTTTCTAATCATGGCAGTGTCACAAGGATGGCTAATAGAATCACTCATCCCATATGTTCCTCAAAAAGGGGTAAACAATAAAATGGGGGCGTATGATCGGCCAAACAGAGTGGAGGTGATGATGACAACACGACCAAGGATCAAAAGCTGATGATAATGCATTCAGAATGGTTATTTACTGGAAATTGGTTCATTTTTTAATGAGCTTAAACTCTGGGGGAAACATTTGCTCATTTCTTAGGTTTAATTTTTAACGAGCTTGAACTTCACATAAAAACTGCTCGTGCCAGTCATATAATAAGGATATCTCATCAATAGATTCCATTTTTATGGAGCTTGCACTTTTCGAAGCTTTGCTCCCCATCCTTTCTTTATGCAAGCTAGGAACGACCAATCCTATGAGTTTAAATGGTTTTAGAATCTACAAACTAAGAAAATAAATTATTGCTCTCCGCTTTCTTGCAAAAAGGTTTGCATGCCCCCGGGTATAGTGAAAAATTTCCAGGCTACCATTTAGAATTTCTTGCATTTGCAAGATAGTTTCCATCCACATAGCAGATAGAAACACTTCCTGGCTTAGTCCATTTGGACAAAGGTAATTCTAACACTAATCACCTAACCTTGATGAGGGAATCTTATTCTAGTCTAATCCCATTTTCCTATATGGACGGGTGTTGGACCAGTCATTTTCGTTCGCGGAAACCTACAATATACCTAGAGTTTCCCTACCGGAGCAGGCCAGGGTGCATGCCCCCTTGGTTTCAGTCATGTCCTCCCGAATTGTGCACGTTCTTCAGGTGGACGTACTAGAGATTAATGAGACATTCCTTGTGTGAAAAGATCATTTAGGCATGGAATTTGACTATTAGCTATGTATGAGCTAGACCACTCAGCCTTCATGTGGAAAACACATTACTCTAAAGAGTGAGGAGACAATGGCTCCCATGCTATAAATATAGTCATGCCCAAGGAGTAGATTATAATCTACAGGTCCTTGGACTACCATTACGTTCATATAAATGGTTTTCCTTCTCAACATTATGGGCATATTTGGAAGGATCCCTAACGGTCAATTGGTTCCTTTGTCAAAGCCTGTCAGATTTCTCATCTTAGGCATAAGCGATGGCAAACCAAGCGCTTTCCAAGCAATTGAGGAAAGGATATTCAGAGAAGCCCCTTCATCTATGATAGTGCTGGCCATGACCATTCTGTATGATTGTACAATGATTCAGAATGGAACATTAGACGGTAGACGGGGTCTACCTAGTAGATTGGAATCGAAGGAAACAACTAGGTTGCTTGGAGGTGGGAACGAATAGATGGTCGGATATGACTCTGATGAACTTCCTTCCTATAGTAAAGGAATGGGTAGATTTCGCCCATGTTCATCGGAGTCTATGTTTACGAAAAGAATTTGAACAGTGTCATTCTCATTCTCTTTAGTGACTGTATCATCTAAAGATGGACCTTTTGAAGGCAAGACCGGGTCAACTGCTGCATTGACATTTTGAATTTCGTCTAGTGTGGATTCAAAGGGTTTATCTTCAATGATATATGCTTCGACTGACCACAATGGCATGTCAATTAGATTTTCAGCCAGTGATGGACGCGGCAAGAGTCTCTTATATCTATGAGGAAGCCGTAGCAGTGAAGCCGGATGGTTATCCAAAACTCTTTTAGCTTCGTCCAGGAAGGGACAACGTTGGATGACGTGATCTCCTTCACACAGTTTACAAGGAAATTTACATTTCCTTTTTCTATCCAGATACTTCGCTTTCACTAGTTGACGGTGCACTTTCAACATGATTAGAGGTTGATGACACCAAATTGTGCAAACAAGGAGACTAATCCCTTAAGATCCGAGGGATGCAAGGACAATCTCGATGATAGTGGTCTCCTTTAAAAATGAAACATGGAGATTTAGGCTTGGATGGTGTGGTGTGTGCATTTTCACTAGACGATGCACGATTTCCCCTTTTTGCCTTTGGCTCCTTCTTCTTCCTTTCCTTCTTCTCCTTCCCTTTCTTCTCCTTCTTAGTTACTTGATTCTTAGCTCTACCAGCTTCATCAAGCAAAGAGGAAGGAGGAGCGGGAGAAACGGACGAAGTAGAAGGTTGGGGGGTAACTCTAGTATCATCTAGTTGCTGACTTGATTGTTTAGGAATCACAGTGTTCTGAACGACAGAGGTAGAGAACAGCTGTATGGGAAAAACAATCATCAATCCTGGAAGTGACAATTTGGCCATATGAGGTGCACCAACATGTCCCCAATAGGAGAAAGGACTAGGATTTCCTCAAAGGGGAAATCCTTGGTTTGTAGACTCCATTTTCCTCAACCTAAATACCAACGTGGGAACAATGATATTATTCCGATTAAAATAAATTTTGGATGCTTTGACACAACTTGTTTTTTCAATTTTTAAGAGTCGATAAAAAATAAAAGATGACTCTAGTCGCCTTCGATTTTTAATGAGCCTGAAGTGACAAGTGCTCAGATGGAACTTTTCCTTTAAGGAGTCTCAAAAGGAATGAAAGAGACTACTCTGGAAATCTAGACAGAGGGATTACCAAACCAATCACAAAACTATAGAATACTTTTTACAGAACGATAGTCAATCTTCCCGATTGTTGTGTTTAGTGTATTGTGATCGATAGGGCGGCAGACATGAGTTCCTAAGGAAAAAGTAAATAGCCTATTGTGGTCTCCCAATATATACTCGACGGTACGTGGGAGCACAAGTCCGTACTGGGACTTTTCATCTCAAAGAGGAGGAATCACCCAACCAGCAATGAAAGCGACAGTTACCAGGCTTTACGACGCCGGAATACGTCTCTAGCCTAGACTTCTAAATGTTGTGCATCAGGTTCCAAAGCATTTTTATGTTCATTGAATTTATTTTACAGTTGATCTTCCTTAAGAAATTTTCATTTTAGGTTCACCACATGATGTAGATATAAAATTCCTAAAATGCAGTCTAAGATGATAAACAATCATTTAATCTTCTTTTGCAATGAAAATCCTAGCTACTAAGGAAAGAGAAACAATATTATTTCAACATAGAGCACAAAGCACACTTTAATGCACTTTTCTAAATCAAACCAACAAGTAGTCTAAATGCAAATGCACATGCATGTATTGTTTTCAGCCTTCTTAATGTGTGAATGACAAGAAGAATTCTAAGTGAAAATTTGAATTATCTCTTCAAAGCGACAATACTAACAAATTTCTCTTCAAAATGAAAGGAAGATAATGACGACACTTTGTGATTTCGAATTGAAAATTGTTTTCGACACTTGAAAATCTACTAATTCAAATCAAATACAAGAGTAACAGTATAATCGACCATCAAGAACAATAGGATTCTCTTCTATGACTGAAAATGACACTTGCGACACTTCCAAATCAAGAAACGACAGTTCGATTACGCTACTTCTTTGTAAAAGAGAACTGACAATGGCACACAATACATAAAAACATTTATAGTTCTTTGCATAATGGAGGCATAATGATGAAAGGAAGGGGGTTTCCACAGGGGTATACTGATCACAGACAAAAAAACTCCCGAATAGAGCGGAAGAGAGTGAAGAAAAACCAAAGTTTGAAGACAAAATTAACCTTTTCTGACCATCGCACCTGTTACACAGGGAATTCAGTATGTATCCCACCAACTGCACACGGGACATGCGATGCATACAGACTTCCTTAAAGAGAGGGTGTGATGGTACCAGTGCGAGACTTTTACTTGATCTTTGGTCACAGTTTGCAGCTCAGTTTAGGGATTTAGGCCGAGAAAGTGATGTTCAGTAAATATAAATCATAGGGGTTGACCTAATGAGGTTACTAGAGCCACCACTAGGTTTGCAACTCGAATTTTTAGTTTATAAACAAAACCCGGAGATAGACTGAAGCATCATTGATCTACTTTGCACTTGCATAACAAATGACGTTTGAAGGCTAGCTGGCTTGACTTCAGACTCCATATATATGTTTATAAAACAAACAAATATAGACAAGAAAACAATATATTCACTCCCCAGCAGAGTCACCGTTTTGTTATTGGGAAATCTATTGTCCACTTAGAGCTGCTAGTCCCACTAAGACTGGCAACTAACTTAGAAAAACAAACTAAAACTACTTTCGTTTTCCTTTATGAAAAGTAGATAAGAGGGGAACAAAGGACACCAAACTCAGTCTTGCGTTTAGTTCCTTGCTTAGTTCCTCTCCTTTCTGATAGATCTTTTTCACTTCTCCTTCGTCTACCCAGCTTCAGAGAGCACCTATGGGATCAAAGTAGCATAATACTATCAAAAAATAGAGATCTATAGTCATTAACAATATAGGACTAGATATATATTGACCACACAAATGCATATATGATCAAACATACAAGAATGTGGAGAAAAACTTGAATAGCTTTATTAATATCAAGAAGAGCAAAGAGGATTACAACCAATTGTTCTGACTCAACTTCATCCTCTTAGCATGAAAGTCCTTCTTCACCTCATGAAAAGCTTAGATCACCCAACACTATGATGTTGCGCCAGGAAACCAACAACACTTCCTTACAAGGTATAAGATTCTGGCCTCTAGATCTCTATGATGAGGGATCCATATATAGATGATTGCAGGGGGTGACTTAGCTTCTGGGATTTTGATTAGTGTCCTCTCTCTGATAGTTCTTGATTCCACTTAGAGATTGATGATCTCTTACTCATCCCTGGGTGAATTCAGAGAGGCAAGTGTCACAAGAGAAGTTTCTGGAAGATTCCATGATGATCCACCTTGCAAACTATCTCTGCTCTCGCCCATTGCACCCTACAGAAGGGCATTCCAGTATGCATCGCACCTTTTACACTGAGCAGGTGAGATATATCACACACTCTACACTGGGCAGTTTGTATGGTCCAAGTTTGACCAGTTCTGAGCAATTGTCCGTTGAGAACTTCTGGGAGATGATGTAATCAGCCAGCCTTGTTCCTTTAGGGAATGAAGCAACAATTTTAGGTACTTAGGAGCCCTTGGTTTATGGACATGTACATTGGGGTTGCAGTACCCAAAAATGTTTATAACACCCGCCCGCCCTTCAACCCCCTAGTCATCTCCTTCCTCGTCTCGGCTCAACCTGATAATTAAGTCTTCCTCACGGGCATTCTCAAAACCAATATCGGTGTTACTGCATCCAAAGATGCCCATCCTCCCATCTACACCTTCTTTTCCTACTCCACTCATAGCTCACCCAACTCCATCAACCACCTCCTCTGCTCCAAGGGATCCATACTTCCTCTCACCAATCAAATTTGGAGCCCCTTCTAGTCGAACATTCTATCCCTTTCTAAAAGACTTTGAATTGGTTGCCCTCGCTCATGATTTATTGAATACCTTGGAGCCCCTATTAATTAAGAGATTTATTTACGATGCTGAAAATATTCATTTCAATCTTGGGTCGTTTAAAAATGTCATCACTCGAAAGGGAAAAAGAGACAAAAAAATTCCAAAAAATCTCAAATTGCATTATTGCCCCAGTTAACCTCTTAGTTAAATTTCAAGATTCTTTGAATTCAATTGTCCCTGGTCCTAATCATGTCTCCTTCTAAGTGGGACACCATGTTGTGGCCACCCATGAGCCTCGGGTCTGTAAAGCATAGCCCCCCTGTTTTTCTCCTTCTATATGACCATCGTGTCTTTAAATGTCTAGGGTTTGGGATCAGCGCTCAAAATACAATCTCTAAAGAGAATTATTGAAATATATAAACTATATTTAGTGCTTCTCTAATAAACAATGACTCACAGGGAGAATAATTGGGGTTTCTTGCTCCACATCTGCTCAAACTGACTAGTATGTGCTAAAAGTGCCAATGGACTATCAGGAGGGTTGATAGCAATGTGGAATCCAGAAAAAATTAACATAAAATCCTACAAAACCTCAGTTGGATTATTTTTGACTAGGGGACATTGGGACTCTAATTCAAGACATAAAATCACCAATATATGTGGTCACTACTCTAACATAAAATAATTTTCTAACATGGTAGAAAACAAATTGTATTCTTTAGCTCGACTCACTGATTTGAGTAGGCGATTTTAATCTGATCATGGACTCCTCTGAGATTTGGTGTTTACATGGGAAACCTGATCCATTGGACAGATTATTTTGATAATAATTTAAGGAGAAATATCTTTGGGACATCATATCAAACCTCTCCTTTCCAATTTTATCTCGGTTGAACAATTTGGTTTTCTGAAACATCATGATGCTAGGTAACTGACATCCTTTACAATCTTTGATGTGGACCTATGAGTTATGACCCACATATACAACAAAAGGCTTTGGATTGATGGATTTTAACGAAAACCCAACTAATCACTGAACAATGCTTTAACACATAATCCGCCAACGAACGTTGGACCCACTCTAAACACATACAACTAGAACCAAAATAAAATAAATCACAGTTCAATTCTTATCGGGTCTACCTTTCCCACAAATATTATCAGATTAATTCTTTGTCATTGATCTTAACCTTCAATCCAATGGTTGATGATACACCTGAGCATCCCACATCACAAATCACATTTTCTTAAGTCCAAGGTTCATCCACTCATAAAATATTGTGATGCAAAACTAATTGGTGATCCTCCACCAATTGATAAAAGCACACTTGATCCAACAGTTAATAACAATTTCAGTTGAGGTACTTGCAAGAGGATTACCGTCCTTACGGAACTGATAAGGAATATAAACTCTTGATCTATAAATGTTCGGGTCTGGTTTCGAAATTAACGTCCAATCGGTTTATGATCCGATATCTATTGGATATAAGAGGCCATCAAATCTACGGCCAGCGAGACTTCAACTGGCACACAGTTTAAAAATGGGCTTAACTCTCATAGTTTACTGTGACCTAAGAGTTGACTATGAGATTGGCGGATAGGAGTGAATTTTGGGCTTCAACCACAATCAAGAAGTCTATACACTCTTGCCCCCGCAATTGCTAGTCACTGTCAGATCTGTTAGCCAATGGACAGTTCTGATTTACTCTAGGTTTTATTCACAAATTTAACAGGTTCCACCAAAACTTATGTGTATTCCAAGTTAGTCGGTCTCTAAACTATATACTCCAATTTCATAAAACATATCCAGGCTCTTAATCATTCACTGTAATTACATAGGATTCAGCCTACGATCTAGGAAGCCAATCACATAACAAAAGACCAAACAAAACAAGATTTGTACACAAACTCCTTTTATTCATAATAGTTTTTACATAATGCACAGAACATCTCGTGATCGGATCTGTTCTCTCTTCCACTTAGCTCTCTCTACACTATCTAACCTGTGTAACACACTTTACCTATTCTGACACACTCAATATTGAATTACACAAAGAGATACACAATCCACACTATATTCATATTGATAACTATTTATAGAGGAAACAGTCACACTCGACTTTTTTTAGTTCTCCCCTTGCTCATCCATCCTATCTTTCCATCTAAATCTAACCCCTCACTCATTCCAAAAGATTACAATTTATACAATATGCAGATTCATGAACCCATTTAGTTCAAATCCAAAAATCTCTCATTCTTCCCTAAATAATCTCTTCACTCCACTCTTTTCTCAAACAAATTCTAATTTAAGCTTTCAAATCCCTCATATCTCATTCAAACCAAATAATTTAACTATTTGACCTAATCTCCATGAAGGGAGGATCATTCAGCCACTTATAACCTTTTCTGCTCAGATTTTTACAACAAATAAAACACTCTCATACATTTAAATTAATACAATTAATTAATCTATTTTCCTCCAACCCTTTGTTAGCCACAACATGTGATCATACCATCACATTGGTAACTAGGTCTAAATGCTCCTGCATTAGACTCCCAAAGTTGAAAGTTTTCATGACCTACTGGTCATGTGTTTCTTCTACTGATCACCTAGTATCCCAAACTTTTCTTTGTAACTGGTCATGACTTTCATCATGTTGTTGATTTAGTTCTTCTACCACCGTCACTTCTGTTCTTTGAGGATTCCAAATCTTATGTTGTTGTTGTCCACTTTCCTTGCTCATACAAATTTCTTTTTTTAATTTCTCTTCCTTGTTGTCCCTATTCTCAACTGATTTCATCTTCCACACTTTCTCAACTTCCTCTTTACAATGTGTTCTTAGCTTAACTCGACTGACATTTGTCTGCTGTATATTCTCCCTTACCATAGAAATTATGAAATTTCTGTCCAATTCTTCTTCACCTCTGTCATTTACAAGCTTTTGCTTGTACTCTACAGCTTCCCTTTCATTATCATTAAATATAATCTTTCCCTTTATCTTATCAGGTTCATCTAATAACTTTTCCAGTAATTTAAATCTTCCCTCATCTCCAATAAGCATATCATTTGCATATGACTCCTCTTTCCTGTATAAAACCAAATTTTTGCCACAAATATTAGATTTAAAGTTCTTATGGATTTCTATCTCAACAGATAAATTTGCCATCAAGTCCTTATATTGATCCTCTACAAAAATTATAAAATTGTCAATTAATTTCGTTTGAGCACTTTCCTGTTCATTACAGAATATTCCATGTTTTGACACAAAAATGTCATTCAACAATTCAAGAATTAAATCTCTTGAAATATATCATTGTGACATATCTTTTCACCTTCTGTACAACTAATTAATGTTGTTTCGTCTTCACCTATAACAAAAACAAAATTCTTGTTTTCTAAAGCTTCTTCATGGTTTACAGATTCATAAAAATAATCCATTTTAAAATCACAGAATTCCTGAACTTCTGTATTTGTCAACATCATCATACATTCCTTCACATTTTCCACACTGTCTGGATTTTCTACTGAAGATACATCATTCTAGTTATCATCACAAATTTCCATTTGTTTGTTTTCAGCTTCCTTAAACATGACAATTTCCCTGTGAATACCATCATTCTCAAAAGTATTAAATACATGCTCAAAATATCCTTCTATTTCAACTATTTCCTCCTACAGTTTCACTTCTTCATCAACATGCATGAGCACATTGTCCAATTGTTGTTCATCACCTGTCAAACCTGAAAATATACACATCATGTCAGTTTCAAAAATACAGGTCTCTTCGTTTGAACTCTCATTGACCAGGCCTTCATTCTGCTTCGAACTATTTGGATAGTTCACTAAGTTATTGAGAAATTCTTCCTCAACATCTTTGATTTCATTTTCATCAAAGAAAACTGCTCATGCTGCAACTTCTTGACTTTGCTTGAAAATTTCATCATAGGTCTACACAATATCCCCCTGTCCTTCACAATTTTCTCTAGCAGTCAGTTTATCCAAATAAGACAACAATTTCTCCTTCTCTTCTATGATAAGACTTTGATATTTCAAATATTTCTGTGACTTAACTTCTTCAGTTGAGTTCTCTTTGTCAACTTCACTTCTCTTCTCTTCACAAACCTGCAATCCATTAGCTTATCTCCCTCTGTCCATTTTTCATTGGTTTTCTATCCATGTTAATATTCCTTCTAACATGATCCAATAAGCTTTCACTAAGATCACACACAACCACTTACTCATACCTCTTAATTTTCTCCACCAATCGAAGTATTGAAAGCCTTCCTGCACTTCCTTTTATGTTTTTATTGTCTCTGCCTCTTTCACAAAGTCAATTTCCTTTGGCTGCATACCTACAACTTTACATTCACACAAATAATTAATCCAAAAATTATGAGGTTCTCTTGCCTATGAAGATGCTACCAACACCTTTCTCTCATGTTGATCTATGTAGATCATCTCTTCATCACTATCATCACTGTCAATACTATCTCCTTCCCCAAGGAGAGATCATTTCTCTGGTTCACAAATGTATTTACTCCTTCATCCTCAACTATTCGGAGTATAAATTTCTCGGCAAACAATTCTCTGATAGGCCACTTAACTCTTTTCCCCACATAAAATCCTTGTTTCAAATCTTCTCGGATTCCTTTTTGTACTAGCTTCTTCAAATGATTGAGTCATGCCTTCATCTTAGACAACTATTTGTCCATTTCTTATTTACTCATTCTTTTGAGTCCAACTACTTTGACACTCTTTTTCCTCTATACCCCTATTATGACTATCAATAGTCAATTCCATTTCCGTCTCTCTTGAAATTTCCCTGTTCACTGGTGAGCTACAACTAGCTCTTTCTTTCATCTGTAACAAGTCTCTATCATGCCTCACCAAACTTTTCTAAGTTTAGCCTTTTGGCATCTATTGGTTCTTTCCTCAAACCTTTCACTGACTAGAAATTCTACCCATCACTCCTCTTGCTGGAATTGTTATCTTTAAGGAAACTCTACCCACAATCACAATTGTGGAGCTACCTTAACAACTTCTACCCAACCGCAGTTAGAAGGTTTTCTCATCTTCTCTTGAAAACTCCTTGCTCTAGGCTATTGAATCTTCAATTTCTCACTTCCTTCTTTCATTCAATAATTTCATTTACTATTGGGTACTATCACCTTTACTCATCTAAGAGTTCTTCTTGCTTCATCTTCTTTAACATAGCTCATGTGTTATGATTCTGATAAAATTCATTCTTCCTGCTAGCAATTTCACTGTTTCCATTGACCTATACAATCTTATCTCAAGATACATAAAAGCACCTTTCAAAACTGCCAATTTTCCTTCAAAGATGTCTTAAAACTAATTCCCATTCCATCAGTTAAATCTTTGACAAATGATTCATATGTTCTATATTTCATTTACACATCTCCATTCAAAAGGCTCTAGACAGTCAACAACTATTCTTCATCTTACGATCAAGATTCAATTTTAAATTCACCTATATTTACAAATTCATGACATGCTACAAATTCCTTGTGATAATCTGTTGTAAGCAAATCCTATCTCGCTTCTATAAATTCCAAAATTCATTCCTTGTAGTGGTTGTTCTTTCAGTCTTATTAAACCCAATATTTGTTCTTTCAACGATCAATATCATTGTCTTCAACAATACCTTAAGCAATCCTTAATCATTAAAATTCTTCAAATCATTTAAATGATTTCATTCATAACAATCCACTCTTCTATTTGACTTTAAATTTAGAACCTTATACTTCAATTTACTTTTAAATCAAACAAATCATTCAATCAAGTTACATGGAAATTTCATTTTCCTGAAAGGAAATTTGCACTCCCTTGTTGTTCTTCAAACATTCAAAACATTTCTTTATAAAATGGCAAAATAAATCTTCTTACCAGATCTGCAATATCTTGTAGTAATTCCCAGATTTCTACAATTTTGACAGAATATCAAACTGCCTCTTATTAAGAATTCTAATAGGTATCTTGAATGTTCTTTTGATCATCCCAAGACTTTTTCCTTATAGTTCCTCTGCTGAAATTACTTCATTTTCTTCATTGTCATGGCTACTTGCTGAGAATAAAATTCAACCCTTCAACCAAATTGCACATAGCATTAGTCTGTCTCCGATACCAAAAATGATGCCAAGCATCTGACATCCTTTAGAATCTCTGATGTGAACCTATGAGTTATGACCCACATATAAAATGGAAACCTTTTCATTGGTGGATTTTAACGATAACCTGACCAATCACCAAACAACGCTTTAACACATAATTCACCAACGAACGCTAGACCCACTTTGAATGGATACAACCGGAACCAAAATAAAATAAATCCCAGTTCAATTCTTATCGGGTCCACCTTTCCCACAAATATTATCGGATTAATTCTTCTTTGTTGATATTAACCTTCAATTTGATGGTTGATGATACACCCGAGCATTGCAAATCGCATTTTCTTAAGGTCAAGGTTCATCCACTCATGAAATATTGTGATGCAAAACTAATCAGCAATCCTCCACCATTGATCAAAGCACACTTGATCCAACAGTTAACAACAATATCGGTTGAGGCACTTGCATGAGGATTACCACCCTGACGAAGCCGATAAGGAATATAAATCCTTGATCTATAAATGTTCGGGTCCGGTTTTGAAATTAACGTTGATCCGATATCCAATAGATATAAGAGGCCATCAAATCTACCACCGGTGCAACTTCAGCTAGCACACGGTTTAAAAATGGTCTTAACTCCCATAGTTGAATATGAGCTAAGAGTTGACTATGAGGGTGATGGTTAGGATTGGCTGCGGGGCTTCAGCCATGATCAAGAAATCCATACACTCTTGCCCCCACAATTGCTAGTCATTGTCAGATCTACCAGCCAATAGATGGTCCTGATTTATTGTATGTTTTCTTCATAAAATTAACAAGTTCTGCCAAGACTTAGCGCTTCTACCATGTTAGTTAATCTCTAAACTATATACTCTAGTTTTTTAAAACATATCCATGCTCTTAACTAGCCACTATAATTACAGAGGATTCAGCCTATGATCTAAGAAGCCAATCACATAACAAAAGACCACACAAAACAAGATTTCTATGCAAACTCCTTTTATTCATAGCAATATTTACATTATGCATAGAACATCTCATGCTCTAATCTATTCTCTCTTACACTTAGCTCTCTCTACACTATCTAACCTCTCTGTAATGCACTCTGCCTACTCTGGCATACTCAATACTGAATTACACAAAGAGATACACAATCCACACTATATTCATCTTGATAACTATTTACAGAAGAAACAATCACACTCGACTGTTTTTAGTTCTCCCCTCTCTCATCCATCCTATCTTCCCATCTGAATCTAACCCCTCACTCATTCCAAAATATTATAGTTTATACAAAATGCAGATTCATGAACCCATTTAGTTCAAAACTAGAAATCTCTCATTCTTCCCTAAAGAATCTCTTCCCTCCATTATTTTCTCAAAAAAATGCTAATTTAAGCTTTCAAATCCCTCATATCCTATTCAAACTAGATCATCTAATAGTTTGGCCTGATCTCCATGGAGGGAGGATCAATTAGCCACTTATACCCTTTTATGCTCAGATTTTGACAACAAATAAAACACTCCCATACATTTAAATTAATAAAATTAATTAATCTCTTGTCTTCCAACCCTTTGTTGACCACAACATGTGATCATACCATCACATTGTTGACTAGCTCTAAATGCTCCTACATCACATCGCCAGATTCACAATGTTGTAGCCATTTTTGGGGAATGTATTCATTCCATCAAGAACTGTCATATGGACACCTACCTCTTAATGATCGACCTAACCAAATATTGCGACTCAGTGGATTGGGAACTGCTGTAGATGATTTTGCACAAGATTGGTCTTGGGTTATCCACAATCCATTAGATTCAGTGCTGCATCAAATCTACTAATTTTGTTTCTTCCTCATGAGGTCTTCCACAGGCTTGTGCCCTTTCCCCACTCTTGTTCCTTATAGTTATCGATGGTCTTCGTAGATATATCATTGAAACTTGTGGCAGGTGCCTACTCTCTCACTGTTAGATAGAAAACATTGTCTCTATAACTTATCTAATGTTTGCAGATGATATTCTAGAAATTCAACCTTCAAATCCCTGTTCGGTTGTCTTATATTTTTTCCATGACTAACCTACATAGTGAACCTAGAGGTTAGAGGGGGGGAGCCCCCCCTTTGTTGTGCCAATTGCACAGCGTGGGGGTCACAAGGGGGGCGACAGGCCCCCGTGTTTGGGGGGTTTGAGGGGCGCGGGTAGCCCACCTCTACAGGGTCGCCGCAGGAAATATTTTTTTGGACCCTATATTATGTTGGGCGAAGCTATCTATGGTTTTTTGTCCATGGTTTTGGATGCGATGGTTTTCGGTCCATGGTATTCGATGCTTTGACATGTATAAATATGTATTGTAACATTGAAAGGAAAATATAATGAAAAATCAAGTTGGTAGTCCTGGTTTTGGAATCTAGAGGAAAATCTCTTTGTATATGTGTTTTATGTGTTATGCTCTCACATTCTTTATTTTCTATGTTTTAGAATTTGTATGCAGGTAATTTCTATACGGGGTTAAAACCTACATTTGGTATCAGAGCATTTTTGGGTTCAAGGGGATGCCTTTGTTGTGGAGGGGTTTCACTCAGGCTTGTGGTAGACCCTGTTCAGTGGGAAGATCTACGAGATCGATTATGGTGGTGAAAGAAGATGATGAGGAGTGGAAAGATAGAGATCGAGAAATTTAATAGTCATAGTTTTGAGTTGTGGAAACTCAAGATGGAGGATCTATTGGCGGATAAAGATCAGTGGATCATGGTAGATCTGGGTACTAAACCAACGGGAGTTTCTGATGAAGAATGGACGAAGTTGGATTGGAAGGAAAAGAGCACAATATGATTGTGTGTCTCAAATTCAGTATTGTTAAATGTATCAGGGGAAGCTACAATGAAGGCTTTGTGGGACAAGTTTGGGATTTTGTACCAATGTAAGTCTCTGGTGAATAAACAGTTCCTACGGAAAAAGCTATATAACCTGGGGATGAAAGATGGAGACTCAGTGACAGAGCATCTGAATGCATTTAAGACCGTGGTAAGTCAATTAGCATCTGTTGATATTAAAATTTGAGATGAAGATAAGTGCATTAGGTTGTTGTATTCTCTACCAGATTCGTGGGATAGTCTGGTTATTGTAATAAGTAGCAATGCAACTGCCTTATAGTTTGATGAAGTAGTCTTAGCCTTGCTGACGGAGGAGATGAGATGGAAAAATATGGAGAGCTAGAATGGTGATGCCTTATCAGTACGAGGACAGTCCCAGTACAAAAACAAAAATAAATCATCGAGTGGGAGATCTAAATCTCCAGGGAAAACTGTAAAGGTGGTGTGCCAGAAATGCTGAAAGGAAGAACTACAAAAGGGACTGTAAATCTAAAGCTCCTAATAAATGAAAGGGATCTGATGATGCTTCTTCTGCAGAGGTGAAAACCACCTCAGATGAAGGTGGGGATGTGTACTTGGCTTCTTCAAGTACACATGTAGATCATGAGGCCTGGTTGATTGACTCAAGTGCATCCTTTCACTTCACTCCCCATAGAGAGTGGTTCTGCGAGTATGAGAAATGCGATGGTGGTGATGTCTTCTTAGGGGATGATAGGAAGGCTCGAATTGTTAGTTATGGAAAAGTAAAGTTGAAGGTGGAAGGGTTAGAACACTTCCAAGTGTTCTGCATATCCCTAGATTGGCCAGAAATATGATTTTTGTATGGAAGCTAGATGATGCAAGTGTAAAAACAGTGTTCAAGAAGCATCCCTGCAAGATGGTTTGAGGGCACTGGTATTGATGCGGGGAGTTCGGATTGGCAGCACTGTTGTTGATGGGTGGAACAGTTCTATGGTTCCTGAAAGTGGAACATAAAATCTAGTGGTCTTTGGAGAGAAGACCATGATGTGGCATCAAAGGCTTAGACATATTGGAGAGTAGGGCCTTCGAATACTTCATGGTAAAGGTATGGTAGATGGTATGAGTAATAGTTCTCTGGATTTTGATTTCTGTGAAAATTGTGTATATGGGAAGCAGAATCAGGTGAGTTTCCCCTCTGGTGGTAAGAGGGCGAAACAAATATTAGAGTTTGTGCATAGTGATGTGTTTGGACCTGTGAAGGTTCTATCACTAGGTAAGTTTGTGTACTATGTATCATTTATACATGAAATCTCAAGGAATAAATGGATATATTTCCTTAAGAAGAGATCTAAAGCCTTTGACAGGTTTAAAGAATTTAAGGCTTTGGTGGAAAACCAGACAAAGAAGAAGATAAAGGTGCTGAGGACAGATAACGGTGGAGATTTTTGTAGTAAGGAATTTGAAAAATTCAGTAAGAAGTGTGGTATAGCACGGTAGAAGACTACTCCATATACACCTCCAAAAAAAGGAGTTGCAGAAAAAATGAACAAGACGTTGATGGAAAGGGCAAGAAGCATGCTGAGTGGTGTTGGGTTAGGACAGGAATTCTAGGTAGAGGCAGTGGAGACAACATGTTACCTGGTCAACAGATCACCTTCATCAGTGTTAGAGGATAAGACTCCACAAGAGGTATGGACTGGTAAGAAACCTTCTCTTTCACATCTGAGGGTATTTGGATGTGATGCATATGTACATGCTCCAAAGGAGAAATGAACCAAGTTGGATAGTAAATCTGAAAAGTGCATCTATATTGGGTATAAGGATTGTTTAAAGTGTTATAAGCTTTGGAGCCCGGCAATAAGGAAGGTTGTTTATAGCCAAGATGTGGTGTTCAAAGAGGTGAAAGATGTTATTAAACACGAAATCCAACCAAGGGAACCTAAGAAGATAGAATTTGAGCTAAAAGAGGAAGAATCAGACTCTACAGCAAAGGAGGAATCAGAAGATGAAGAGCCACAAACTCTGGGTGTGAGAAGATAAGTTCGAGAAAGAAGGAACTAGAAAGGTATAGTCCATCTACTTTCTGTTCAAATTTTTCTTTATCTATTACTGATGATGATCCCAGAACTATGAAGTATGCAATAGATTCAAAGGATGGAAAACTTTGGAAAGAGGCCATGGTTGATGAAATGGTATCTTTGCACAAAAATGAGGCTTGGGATCTGGTGGAGTTGCCAGCTGGAAAACCCATTGGCAGCAAATGGGTGTTCAAGAAGAAGATAAATGTAGAAGGAAAGGTGGAGAAATGCAATGCTTGGTTGGTAGCAAAAGGTTATTCCCAGGAGCCGGGAATTGATTTTGGTGATATTTTTTCTCCTATTGCCATGGTAACTTCTATTGGATTACTTTTATCTGTTGTTGCTGCTTTTGCTTTTGAGGTAGAAAAGATGGATGTGAAGAAAATATTTCTTCACAGGGATCTAGAAGAGGAGATCTACATGAAGCAACCTGAAGGCTTTGCGGTGAAGGGTAAGAAAGAACTGGTATGCAAGTTAAAAGAGCCTCTGTATGGGTTAAAACAGTCACGAAGGATGTGCCATCAAAAATTTGATACATTTATAACAGGACTTGGCTTCACCAAAAGCAAATTAGATCACTGTCTCTATTTTAAATTAATTAGTGATTGTGTTATTTATCTGGTCTTTTATGTGGATGATATGTTGTTGGTTGGAAATGAAAAAGAAATTATCCAGGATTTGAAGACCTAATTGTCCTCCAAATTCAACATGAAAGATCTTGGTGCTACAAACTATATTTTTGGCATGGAAACTAAAAGAAATTGGGCAAAGAGGAAGCTCTGGTTAAACTAGAGGAAGTATATTGAAACAATATTGCAGAGGTTTAATATGCAGAATAGAAAACCAGTGAAGGTTCCTATTCCTGTAGGTGTAAAATTATCTGTTGAACAATGTCCCAACACACAAGAAGAGGAAGAGGATATGTCTCATGTTCCATATGCAAGTGCAGTCAGTAGCTTGATGTATGCAATGCTCTGAACTGAACCAGCCATTGCACATGTAGTGGGAGTATTGAGTAGGTTTATGTCAAAACCAGGGAAGGAGCACTAGACAACAGTGAAGCCGGTTTTCAGGTATTTGTGTGACACTAGTGATTATGGTTTGTGCTACCAAGGAAGACCAAGATTGGACAAAGTGTTGGATATTCATGGCTTTGTTGATGCACACTAGGCTAGATATCTGGATCAAAGAAGATCTACAAGTGGGTATGTGTTTAACCTATTTGGAGGTGCAGTCAGTTGGGTGAGTAAGAGACAATATGTAGTGGCACTATCAACTACAAAGGCAGAATACATGGCAACCACTCATGCAAGCAAGGAAGTAGTTTGGTTGCAGAGATTGTGCTCAAGTATGGGGTTAGTACATGGAGCTATAAGGACAAACTGTGAGAACCAAAGTTCAATTTTCTTGGCAAAGAACCCTACTTATCATTCAAAGAAAAAGCACATTGATGTTCAGTATCACTTTATGAGGGATATGATAGAAGACAAAAAGGTGTTGTTGTTAATGGTGGATACTTTGAAGAATACTACAGATGCATTGACAAAATCTATGAGCTCTGAGAAGTTCTCTTGGTGTAGAGACACAATGGGTGTTTCAGGGCTAGAAAAATGACTAAGCTTTCCTGTGGTCCCCTTGTGGAAAGAAAACAACAAGTGGGAGAATGTTGGGTTGTGTTATATTCTTTCCATGACTAACCTACGTAGTGAACCAGAGGGTTAGAGGAAGGCCAGAGCCCCACCCTTCGTTGCGTCGACTACGCAGTGGGGGCAGCAGCCCCCCCTGTCTGGGGGGTTTGAGGGGGCCGAGTAGCCCCCCTCTACGGGGTCCGGGGCAGTGCCTCGGGAAAAAGTTTTTTGGACCCTATATTAGGTTGGGCGAACCAACCTATGGTTTTCGGTCCATGGTATTGGATGTTTCGGCATGTATAAATATGTATTGTAACATTGAAAGTGAAATATAATGAAAAATCAAGCTAGTAGTCCTGATTTTGGAATCCAGGGGGAAATCTCTGTGTATATGTGTTTTATGTGTTATGCTCTCACATTGTTTATTTTATGTCTTATAGAATTCATATGTAGGTAATTTCTCTACGAGGTTAAAACCTAAAATCACATAGACTATTGTATTTTTCACGAGATTCTACAAAACTTTGGTCTACGCTCAGGTGTTCTGATGAACATAATTAAATCGGCTGTAATTTCTTGTGATCCTTTTGCATCAAGGATTAAGGAAATCACATCTCTATTTATTGTTCAAAACACTACCCCAGAGCATCGATTTAAATACCTTAGCTTCATACTAAAGCCAAATGGTTACAAGAATATGGACTTCTTTGGAAGATAAAAAAGAGGCTACTACAATGGTGTCACAAATGGATGTCTCTCGGTGGTTGTGTCATTTTGATACAATTTCTTCTCCACAACATCTAATTTTATTGGATGCATATTTTCAAGCTTCCATATGGCATCATAAAATAAATTGACTCTATCATATCTCATTTCCTTTGGGTTTTCCCATCTCTAGTTGGAAAAATCCATTTAGTCCATTTGGATCTATTAATTCATCATGTAGTCTTCGGTGGATGGGGCCTTAAAGCCACATAAAAATTCAATTATTCCCTTCTTCTCAAAAACTTGTGGCAAGATGTTAGTGGCATTGGACATTGGAATCAAATAGTTAGGCATAAATATCTTCAGGGATGTGACTTATTGCGTTGGATCTGATTTGATTCTCCGGTTCCCATGGATATTTCAAAAAATTTAGTGTAGTTTTTTGCTTACTAAGAATTGGTTTTTCCGCAACCTTAAGTGGGAAATTGGCTCTAGAAAAATTTCAGAAATTGGCTTGATTCCTTCATTGACATGTCTGGTACACATATTCTCTCTCTCAAGCTACTTAACTTTGCTCATAACTTGGGAGCTCGTGTTCTATGGGATATTTCCACTCTTTCCCAGACTTTCTCTATTATCACAAATTGGAAATCCTCTGAGGATCTCGGCTTGCCCTCACACCTTCATTCAGAATGGGCTACTTACTTCTCGAACATAAAAATGGTTGGGATCATCTTTACTCCTAAGGAGGAGTGACTTATTTGACATGGTGGCTTCTCAAAAGGTCAAATAATTGTTCGCGAGGCCTATCAGCTCATATCTTAGCCATATGGGTCATTCTATCATCTTCCTTAGCTACTTCAAACCTGGAAATGGAATACAATTCTAAAAATCAATTTCTTTATCTAGTTGGTGGCACACAACCAAGTGTTGACTTGGGACAATATTCCAAAGTGGGGATTCCGGGGGCCCAACAACTGTTGTTAACGCCATACATAGCTTGAAATCATCCATCATATATTTTTACATTGACTATTTCTTGTCTCAGTTTGACTCTCCATGCTTCATTATCTTCAACTTGAAGTGGTCTGAGACCCGTCTAACATTGTAGCTTTTCCTTCGTCAATGGTCCTTCGACAATATTCATCACTAGACTCTTCCTTTTGATGTACTTTGGGGTATCTCTTGTGCTAGAAACACCCGCATATTTGAACACTCTAAATAATATTTGGAGGACTAGCGGTAAGATATCTGCTTAATGCACGAAATTCTTCTCTTCCCCCATTTGTTACCCTAAACTCCCCCATCCTCTGAAAAACATTTCGTCCACCTTTCCAATGGGATTCTTCGATGGAGCTTCTTCCATTTATCTTTGTAGTTGTGGAATGGCTATACGTGTGGGTCTTGAAGTTTACTTCAAATTTCACTTGTTCTGCATTTCAGACACTAATGCTCAAGCGAAACTCCTAGCTCTTTGGGGAGTCTTGCATCATGCTATCCGACTTGGTATTAGATATTTCGTGGTTTTTGGAGACTCTAAATCTATCATTGAATGGGCCAACAAGCATTGCAAATTTGATGCCCCTTCACTCTCAAATTGGAAATAGAGAGTTTGTGTCGTGATGCAAGTCTTCAATTATTTGTCCATCTCTTACATTTACAGGTCCCAGAATAGGGAGGTTGATGCTCTTTCCAAATCTGGTTGGAGTGTTTCTCCTGTACAAATACTCTTTCAATCCTTTGTCCAAGGTGTTCCTACAAAATCTTGACATGTCGACATTTGAGCACTTCTTCTAAAGTAGCACCTTCTACAGTTGAAGATTGACATTCGAGCTCTTGGGACCCTTCTGAGATTTCTCCTGTGCTCCTCGATGCATCGCCTGGAACCAGAAGTACTTTGATAGATGACAATTGAGGGAATCTTGATGTTTTACAATGCAATTCTTTTTTATTAAACTAGTATCTCTTTCTTTCCCTTCTGTTTTTGTTTTTCTTTTGTAAAGACAGAAGACATTTGAAGATGATCATGAAATGACTTTTGTTCTTGTATTCCAATCAAAATAAGCATGTCATGTTGGATATATGTACTTTCTTAATTCATCTTAATGAATGTGTTTTTGCTGCGGGAAAAAAAAGATGAAAAATATTTTGGTTTAAAAAAATGAATGTTTTCATAAAACTTTAACATTGCAACAATATGAAACACCAAGCGAACAAAAAAGTTTAGTAGAAAATTCTAAGATGAAATTTTATTAAAAATAAATGAATAAATCTATTTGAAAAGAAATATTTGAAAAAGATAATACACTCAAATAAATACTTATCTACCTCTGAGAAGGAAAATTCAAATTTATGTTTGGAAAATAGTTGGAGCACAATTAGATTGTCTAACAAGGTGATAAAATCACCATAAAAAAACTATACAATAGGTATGTCCAATGGAAATCTTTTAGCAGCCATGGTTGCATCGTCATTTAAAACGATGCAAAGAGAGAACCTTCCTTCATCTTTGACCTGTTCCCACCCGTGAATGCTAAGCCCTTCTTAATGACAAGCTATCAAGTGATCTTGGTCGGTCCAATGATGATGGGCTGATAGTGTAGTGATGTAGGGATCCACTTACTCTTCGTCCTATATACCAATAGACTTCCGACGGTCACCCGTGAGTCAGCGTAAATCACTGTTTGAAGTGATCCAACCTTGGGCATTTCATGTTCCCATTTGAAGTGAACCGACCATGGTTATTCTATGTTTTCACAGCTGTTACTTAATCAAGCGTGACTTGAGAATATATGCTTACCAACCTAGTAGAATACATCCCTAATAATATTTTAAAAATAAATGGTTGATTTTCAAAGAAAACATTCAAAGCGGCCCGTGAGGTGGCTTAGATTTCCAAGTTAAACATTGACATTTGAATTTAAATAGATGGTAAACAATATGAGAGGATGAGGTAATCGTTTTAGGAATTTAGGAATTATAGTTAAATGAGTGATACACATAGTAGCACTTCAACTTTTGTAAGGTAAAACTTATAACTTATCTAGTTTTTAGAGCATGTTTTTATGAATTTAGTGTTATAATTTAATGATTAAGATATGGTATATGTATGTTATAATTTAATTATTATTGTAATGGTGGTAATTTTATGATTTTTTTTTTTATTGATTTTACAAACGTTATTTGTAAGTTAAAAGGTTATATAAAGGATTAATTTTATGATTTTTTTTTTTATTGATTTTACAAACGTTATTTGTAAGTTAAAAGGTTATATAAAGGATTCATTTTATTTAGTGAATTTATGACATATAAAGTGGCTTATTAAATAATATACTTAATTTTACTATATATTAGAAATTTTTTCTAAAAATCACATTATTTAACCCTCTGTTAATATGAATCCAATATAATTTTTCAATTTAAAAAATCCTTACCTTCACTATATATTATGGGTACCCATTTTTTCATTAACTTTTTTATACCATTTTATATTTTTTCATTAACTTTAAGCTCCATTTTTTATATTTGCCAATATATTATGTCATTTTTTCTTAAATATATACCCCTAATACGAACCCACCTCATATAATATTGCTCCTAGTGAAGCCCCCCTAAATGGTTGTAAGTGTAAAACTTTTAACTTAATCTCTATTTTATATTTTTAATGAATATTAGTGTTGTAATTTGAAAATTGAGATAAGGTTTACGTTTATGTGAGGGATGTCCAATTCGCGCCAGTCAAGCCATTTTTTTTATTAAAATAAGTATAAGTAGGTTAGAATTTAATTATTAAAAAAATTATTGTAATAGTGATAGTTTTACGAGAAGTTTTGCATTGATTTGAAAAGAAATTATGCAATGATTGTTACAAACAATATGTGTGAATCCTGTATGGAGATCTATTAAATATGTTCCTTCAAGAAAATATAAACGTAGAAAATGGTATCCAATATTTTGATTTAAGGAAATATAAATATTGTGCATGGAGTCTCTCTATTTGAATTATGGATTATTTAAGTATACCATTTTACTTCTTTATTTTCAAGTTTTATTAAAATTTATTGATATTAAACCAGTTTATATAATGTTTCTACATATATTATTATTCATTTGCTAAAATTCAATCTTCTTATTTTGAAAACATATATTTTAATACTAAATAATATTTGTGTGATATCATAATTTAAGAAAAAATTTAATATTTGTTAAACTAAGGATATCAAATATTTTTACAACCAAAATTAACACTAAATAATAAAAAAATATCAAATTTAAAAAAAATTATAATATTAATAAACAAACTATATTATATTTTAAATGTTCAGACCATGATTTTAACATAAATTACAAAGTTTTTTTAAATTATATATATATATATATATATATAATATATTATATATATATATATTATATATATATATATATATATATATATATATATAATTTCTAATATACAGATTATAAGACTTCAAAAACATTCAAATTTAACCATTAAAATGTATTTAGTAAAATTTTATAAAATTACAATAAAAATATCAAATTAAGTCCATAAAAAATTACTGAAATCCATACCATGATAATTTAATGTCCACAGATATTTTTAAGCTAATTATTAAACAATGCATCCACTAACATCTTTAGATCAATTACGGTTAAAAAAATTCAAAGCAACCGCAAGATCGACTACAGTTAAAAATTTTCAAAGCGATTACAGTTTAAAAAATTGAAACCGACTGCAAATATTCTAGTATATTAGTTAGAGGATCTGCATTAATTTATTATAAAATGCAATAATTATAAAACTTTGAAAGACATCAAATTTAATAATTAAGATACATCTAATAAAGTTTTTAAGAAGGTTAAATAAAAAATCAAATCAGTAATAATAAAAATAAAAATCACTAGAATCATTCAATATATTTATATTTAGGTCTAAAATGCGTTTTACATATAAAATTTAATATTTAAAATAGATACTATAAAGGGTCAATTGCAGTTTAAAAAATTTAAAGCAACTGCAATCAATTACCGTTATTAGAAAAATCAAAGCAATTACAGTTAATAAAATTCAAAACAACTGCAAAGATTATAGTATTGATGATAAGGTTAGTTAAAGGATCGAACTGCAGTTCAACAGGTCATGCTGAAGGCATCTCCGTTGAGAAAAATAACTTAACATTCCCTACTTTTAATTTAATATTTCAAAAAGTTCAAAATAATCTGTCACATCCTCCTATCGGGCCATTGAGAACTTCGATAAATAACAGGACAGCACATTGCAGATTCATTCATAAAGATATCCTTCAATAATCTACGACGAAAGAGAAGATTATGCATAATTAAAAAAATAAAATGGTAAGAATACATAGCCACTTAAATACACAGTGATGTAAGGAGAATTCTGCATTCACGGGCACTAAACAGGCAAGCTGGAAGATCGAATGAACGGGAATTTCTGTCAGTATATATAATTTGACAGAATGATAATGACCATCTTCCTGAACTGCATTTAATGTCAAAACTCTGACCCACAATGCAATAAAACTATGACATAGAAAACACATACTAAACATTCCCTGTTGCACATAAAGAAAAAGACATGTTTGTGCATTTATGTTTCACTAAGTTCCACCGCTTGTCGTCATGGCCCCGCTACACTGGGTTTTGTTATCGGGAAATTTAGTGTTCACTCAGAGTTGCTAGTTCTACTAAGATGGGTAGCTATTTTAGAAACAAATAAACCAAAACTACTTTCGCTTTCCTTTATGAGAAGTAGATAAGAGGGGAACAAATGACACCAACCTCAGTCTTGCCCTTGGTTCCTTGCTTGGTTCTTTTCCCTTTTGATAGATCCTTGCCACTCCTTCTTCGTTTACCCAGCTTCAAAGAGCACCTGTGAAATCAAAGCATCATAATACTATTGAAGAACAGAGATATATAATCATAAACAATATAGGACCAGATATATATTGACCACACAAATGCATATATTATCAAACATACAAGAATGTGGAGAAAAACTTGAATAGCTTTATTAATATCAAGAATATCAAAAAGGATTACAACCCACTGTTCTAACCCAACATCATCCTCTCACCATGAAATCCCTTCTTCACCTCATGAAAAGCTTAGATCACCCAACACTATGATATTGTACCAAGAAACCAACAACGCTTCCTTACAAGATACAAGATTCCAGCCTCTGGATCTCTGTGATGAGGGATCCATATATAGATGATTGCAGAGGGTGAGTCAGCTTCTGGGATTTTGATTAGTGTCCTTTCTCTGATAGTTCTTGATTCCACTTGAAGATTGATGATCTCTTACTCATCCCTGAGCGAATTCAGAAAGACAAGTGTGTTATAGCTCTGATCTAAAAATATAAGACAATGCAAATAAACCCAAGAAATAATAAGATCTGAATATAGAATAGAAATGATTCAATTTATTGATCAAACCCTTAAGATAGGGCAACACCATACATTCACTCCTTAAGGAAGGAGAACACTCCACAAGCCATATGCATGTTCATACAATAATCCTTGACATTATTCCTTAATATTTCTCCATGTGGAGTCTTTAGCCTCTATATAGGCCTCATACATACAATACCATGACTCATTACCATGGTTTCCTCATACCATCGAACTAATACCATGGGCCCATTACATTATTACTAACTACTTATGGTCCCTTACATGATATGGGTTAACAACCCTATTTATTACTATGGCCCATCCCATTATTACATTATTACCTTAGGTACCTCCCTTTGCATCCCATATTATCCCCCTTAGGTATATAACATTCCATCCCCCTCAGCATGTTTCGTCCCCAAAACATGGGAAGAACACAAATAATAAGATCTACTCAAAAGCGTAGTTCACTGGTACCATGCACGTGCATCTAGCCATCCAAGAGAAAGGTGAACCCTCGGTCTTGCTCGTGCCTCGCTCGCTTGAGATGAAAGTTGACAGTGATAGCTCTTCTGTGTTGATGTGTAGTAGGTGGATCTTCACTCCTCTCTATCTGTCCTGCGGGGGTCATTGTCCTTGTGGCTAATTGGTTGCCATCTTGATGGTTGTCTTGCGGGGTGATGTGGGTGATGATATGTTCAAGTTTTAACCCATGATGTCTTTTTCTTTAATTCACTCCTTACTGGAGCCTGATTGTTATGTTGTGGTGCCTGCTGTGGTGTCTTATCTTCCAATATTACTTCAACCACTGAGCCCTTATCTGATGTATCAGCACCTGTAACCTTTTCTACTTCAGTCTCTGTTTGTGTTTGATTGTCGATCATCAATGGCTCATCGTCTGATATGTCAGTCCCTGGAACATCTTTTGCTTTAGACTTCCTGTACTCTACCTGTTTCTTGATAGAAATATCCTGTAATGTAATTTTCTTCTTTTTATACCAGAGCTTCAGGAATTTCTTCTGCAAATTAATATTGATAGTACCCACAGATTCCATCTAAGGATATCGCAAAACAAAATCCATATTATCTATATCTAAAGTATAAAAAAAACCATGCAACACATACTTATCCATAGAAATCTTCAAATCCCTATACACTTGAATATTTTCATCATCCACGTGTGTGTTTTCAATGTTTTGTTGGAACTTGCAATTTTTTTGCCAGATTAATATTGATAAAATTATGCTTGCAACTAAGATTTATAGAAATAATAATCTTCTCCTTTTGAATCAATCCATGAACCTGTAATAAGGAGACACCAGTAGAAAGTAATCTCTTACGTGTCTCATTCTTTTTTCTAGCACAAGACCATTTGTCCATAAGCAGTTTTTCTAATTCTTCAGTCGAAACTTTGGACATGTCTTTGATGCCAAGTGAGTTCCACCATATGTCGGCCTCTTATGTCAAATAAATCGGTACTAAAGACCTCCAAAATAACCCATATTTGGACTTTAGTCCTTGTATAAATTCTTGAATAATATGGCTATCATCTTTTCTTGTAAAATTTTCCATGAAGACAGTTTGAGAAAAATTCACTTTCTTAGCGAAAATTTGAAATGCCCACAATTCCTTCAATATTGCTCAGAATCCCTATTATGACCTATTTTTGGAAATGGAACAACCATTATGCATCTACCAATGTGATAGAAATCCTGATCCTGGCACTGGAATTTCAGATCTGCTCCGCAATTCTCCCGTTGTCACCCAAAAATTCTGAAAAAGGAGTTGATTTTAAATCAACGATATCTCGCTCATCCTGACATCAATTCAACTGTTTTTTGTTTTTTTTTATTTTTATTTTTATTTTATT
>APFE030410760.1:113770-131829 GCA_000404065.3 Pinus taeda | reverse complement strand
CAACACCACTAATTTTTAGATCAACAATATCTCCTTCATTCGGACTCCGATTCGGCCGATTCTTTTTTTGAAATCGGGTATTTTTTCACATAGAATCCAGATCTGCAATTAGATTTTGTAGAGCTTGCACCAAAATGTACATATCTGATCTGCAAACTCGCCGCCCACGAAATCCTACAAAAAATAAAAAAAATTCTCCACTTTTTTGCCCAAGAAAGTGCTATGATACGACTTGTTATAGCTCTGATCTGAGAATATAAGACAATGCAAATAAACCCAAGAAATAATAAGATATAAATATAATAGAAATGATTCAATTTATTGATCAAACCCTTAAGGTAGGGCAACACCATACATTCACTCCTTAAGGAAGGAGAACACTACACAAGTCATATGCCTGTTCATACAATAATCCTTGACATTATTCCTTAACATCTCTCAATGTGGAGTCTCTAGCCTCTATATAAGCCTCATATATACAATACCATGGATCATTACCATGGTTTCCTCATACCATCGAACTAATACCATGGGCCCATTACATTATTACTAACTACTTGTGGTCCCTTACATGATATGGGTTAACCACCTTATTTATTACTATGGCCCATCCCATTATTACATTATTACCTTGGGTACCTCCCTTTGTACCCCATATTATCCCTCTAGATATATAAACAAAGTGTCATAGGAGAAGCTTCTGGAAGATTCTATGATCATCTACCTTGCAAACTGTCTCTGCCATTTGTCTACTCTTGCCCATCGCACCCTATAGAAGGGCTTTCTAGTATGCATCATACTTTTTACTCTGAGCAAGTGAGATGCATCACACACTCTGCACTGGGCAGTCTGTATGGTTCAGTTTTGAAGAGTTCTGAGTAGTTTTCTATGGAGAACTTCTGGAAGATGATGTAATCAGTTGACCTTGTTCCTTTAGGGTGTGAAGCAACACTTTTAGGGAGTTAGAAGAGCTTGGTTTATGGACATGTATGATTTGGGGTTGCAGTGCCCAAAAATGTCTATAACAGTTTCCCCCTAAAGCATGAGGTCATTAATCTTTTGATGTCGGGTGAAATGCTTTATCATGAGGATCCAAAGTTTTTTCAAGCTAGAAGGCGACCTGTAATAAGATACAATACAATACATTATCTTCATAATATTTTTCATGATCTAGTTGAGATGGGGATTCCCATGCTCAGCTTTATAAATTCATTTTCATGTACATAGTACAAACAATTGTCTGTGTAGCAGACCAATGATTCAGACGGAGTCATCATCCTTTGATTCGTATGATCATCTGTTCGGCAATCATGTACATTTGATGTCTTTATATTCCTGAATATACCGCAGCCCGGATGGGTGAAACTAGATTCGGGGTCTTCAAACTCGTTCAATCTTCACTCATAGTAGAAGTTGATCCATGTGAAAGATGTTATGGAGTCGAACATGGAAAGACATCGCCTGATTACCAGCCAATGATGTAAGTTGTTAACAGGCGCGAAAGGAATCACCAATAATGATGATGACCCTCAAGGTACGAAAGTACAATTCACGTGATGTGAAAATGAGACTTGGCATCGAACATCGTGTAAAATCTTTCCATCGAAGGCCATTGATGTAAACCTGTTGCCAGAAGTGAGAAACTTGCCGTTGAGGCATGCAAGCTTCAAAGTACTGAAAGTGTTGTTCCTAGGTCGACCTCTTGGATAATGAGCTGATGTCAACAAGAAGTGAACCATCATAGGAGGGCCTTAATGAATCCCACATCTACGACACGGAATGGAGCAAATGATTTTGTGGAGGTGAAAACGATCTCATGATACAGGGTTCAAGGTGGCGGTCGTGAAAGAATGGAGCATGAATGTATTACAGTGGATGAGACACAGATGAATTCTTTGAGCAACTTCTCTTGAACATACCGGCGACACTGAAACAAATTGGTAGTGTTAACCCCAAAGATGGATGGTACGACAGACCAATGGTGATATGACCAGTGAATGGAATAACCCAATCCGACTTGGACATGGAGTGAAAGTGTCATGTTCAAGAGTGACCTGCTACCAATAAAGTTTCTTCAAGTTTTCTTCCCAATTTTCCCCAGTCATTGCTGACCAGTATATCTTTATTTTTATCAAGCTTGAGGAGGATAACATATGCTTCTTCTATAATTCGCCCTTCGGGCGAACCTGTCACTATGTTTTAATGAGCGTAGTGACAGCGAAACTCGTTATCGTCTATATGGACAAGTTTGTCGCTATTGATTTTAACGAGTTTAACGACAATAATAACTCGGTCCTTTTTCAATTTTAGAGAGTCTAAAAAGGGACAGAAAGGAAACTCCAATAATCCTTTTTCGTCATATAATCCCTTAAGTTCGAAAAAGTATAAAATAATACGAAATGGATGATTTTTAGATAGCTTTAACGAGCCGAACAAGATAAATGCTCGATCTTTTTGTGTAATAATCCATCAGGTCCAAAAAGATTAAAATCTAGAGGAGGGATGGCACTTCCGGTAGCTTTAACGAGCTAGAGAGGCCAATCACTCGGCAATCTTTTCATATTTTATGAGTCAAGTGAAAAGACATTAAAAGAGACTCATTTTTTGAGGAACGAGTGATGATTTCAGGTAGCAGCTAATTCCAGGTAAGGTTTGGAATTTTCCAATCACGACAGTGTCACAAGGATGGTTAACAATATCACTCGTCGCAGATGTTCCTAAAAAAGGGTAAACAATCAAATGGAGGCGTAAGATCGGCAAAACAGAGTGGAGGTGATGATGAGAACACGACCAAGGCTCAAAAGCTGATGATAATGCATTCGCAATGGTTATTTATCGGAGATTGGTTCATTTTTTAATGAGCTTAAACTCTGGGGGAAACATTTTCTCATTGCTTAGGTTTAATTTTTAACGAGCTTAAACTTCACATAAAAATTGCTCATGCCAGTCATATAATAAGGACATCTCATCAACAGATTCCATTTTTGTAGAGCTTACACCTTTCGAAGCTTTGCTCCATATCCTTTCTTTATGCAATCTAGGAATGACCAATCCTACGAGTTTAAAGGGTTGAGAATCTACAAACTACGAAAATAAATGGTTGCTCTTCACGTGCACACAAAAAGGTTTGGATGTCCCCAGGTATAGCGTAGTAGAGTTTCGAGGTTACCCTTCAATTTGGAGACAAAACATTTGGTCTATCAGGAAAGGCATACCTTCTAACAGAGGTATCTTACTCCAGTCTAATCCCATCTCCCTATATGGAAGGCTGTCGGACCAATCATCTATCCTTCGTGAAAATCTACCCTATACCTATAGTTTTCCTGCCAGAGCAGGCCAGGGTGCATGCCCCCTGGGTTTCAGTCATGTCCCCCGAATTACTCGCGTTCTTCAGGTGGACAGACTGGAGATTGATGAGACATTCCTTGCGCAAAAAGACCATTTAGGGATGGAATTTGACCATTAGCTATGTGTGAGCCAGGGAACAAAAGCTGGTCTATGAGCTGGACCACTTGGCCTTCATGTGGAAAACACATTACTCTAAAGAGTGAGGAGACAATGGCTCCCATGCTATAAACATAGTCGTGTCCAAGGAGTAGATTATAGTCTAGAGGTCCTTGGACTACCATTATGTTCATATAAACGGTTTTCATTCTCAAAGTAATAGGCACATTTGGAAGGATCCCTAACGGTCAACTAGTTCCTTTGTCGAAGCTTGTTCGATTTCTCATCTCAGGTAGAAGCGATGGTGAACCAAGCGCTTCCCATGCAGTCAAGGAAAGGATACTCACAGAAGCCCCTTCATCTATGATGGTACCAACAATGACCATTCTGTAAGCTTGTGCAATGATTCGGAATGGTACACTAGCAGGTAACTGGGGTCTGCCTAGTAGATTCCAATCAAAGGAAACTACTAGGTTACTTGGAGGTGGGACCGAATAGATGGCCAGATATGACTCTGACGAACTTCCTTCCTGTGGTAAAGGAATGGGTAGATTGCCCCAATGTTCATCGGAGTCTATGTTTATGAAAAGAATTTGAATGGTGTCATTCTCATTCTCTTCAGTGACTGTATCATCTGAAGATGGACCTTTTGAAGGCAAGACCGGGTGAACTACCACCTCAACCTTTTGAATTTCGTCTGGTGTTGATTCAGAGGGTTTATCTTCAACGATAGATGCTTCGACCGACCATAATAGTGTGTCAATCAGATTTTCAACTAGTGATGGACTTGGCAAGAGTTTCTAGTATCCAGGAGGAACCTGCAGCGGTGAAGCAGGAGGGTTATCCAAGACTCTTTTAGCTTCATCTAGGAAGAGACAATGGTGGATGACGTGATCGCCTTCACACAACTTACAAGGCAATTTACATTTCCTATATTGTCGAGATACTTCACTTTCACTAGTTTACCATGTACTTTCAACATAATCAGAGGTTGAGGACACCGGATTGAGCAAATGAGGAGACCAATACCTTAAGATCCAACGGATGCAAGGATAATCTTGATGATAGTGGTCTCCTTTGCAAATGACACATCGAGATTTAGGCTTGGATGGTGCATTGTGTGGATTTCTCTAGACGATGCACTGTTGCCCCTTTTTGCCTTTGGCTTCTTCTTCTTCTTTTCCTTCTTCTGCTTCCCCTTCTTCTCCTTCTTAGTCACTTGATTTTCAGCTTTACCAACTTCATCAAGTGAAGAGGAAGGAGGAGAGGGAGAAACGGACGAAGTAGAAGGTTGTGGGGTAACTCTAGTATCATCTAGTTGCTGACTTGATTGTTCAAGAATCATGGTGTTCTGAATGAAGGAGGTCAAGAAGAGACATATTGGCAAGCCAATCGTCAATCTTTGAAGTGACAATGTGGCCATATGAGGTGCACCAACATCTCCCTAAGAGGAGAAAGGACTAGGATTTCCTCCAAGGGGAAATCCTTGGTTGGTAGACTCCATTTTCCTCAACCTAAGACCAATGTGGGAATAGTGATATTATTTCGATTAAAATAAATTTTAGACACTTTGACACAACTTGTTTTTTCAATTTTTAAGAGTCGAGAAAAAACAAAATATGACTCTATTCGCCTTTGATTTTTAATGAGCCTGAAGTGACAAGTGCTCAAATGGACCTTTTACTTTTAGTCTGAAAAGGAACAAAAGAGACTACTTTGGAAGTCTAGATAGAGGGATTACCAAACCAATCACAAAAATGCAGAATACTTTACAGTATGGCAGTCAATCTTCCCGAATGTTGTGTTTAGTGCAATTCGATCGATAGGGTGGCGGACACGGCTTCCTAAGGATAAAGGATATAGCGTATTGTGGTCTCCGAATATATACTCGATGGTATGTGGGAGTACAAGTCCGTATTGGCACTTGTCGTTTCAAAAATGAGGAATCACCCAACCAACAATGAAAGCGATAGTTACCAAGCTTTACGACGTCAGAATACGTCTCTAGCCTAGACTTGTAAATGTTGTGCGTTAGGTTCCAAAGCATTTTTATGTTCATTGAATTTATTTTACAATTGATCTTGCTTAAGAAATTTACCTTTCAGGTTCACTGCGTGATGTAGATATATAATTCCTAAAATGTAATCTAAGATGATAAACAATTGTTTAATCTTCCTTTTGCAATGAAAATCATAGCTACTAAGGAAAGAGAAATGAGGTTCTTTCAACATAGAGCACAGAGCACACACTAGATGCACTGTCCTAAATCAAACCAACAAGCAGTCTAAATGAAAACGCACATGCATGTATTTGTTTTCCGGTTTCTTAATGTGTGAATGACAAAAAGAATGCTAAGTACAAATCTGAATTATCTTTTCAAAGTGACAATACTAACAAATTTCTCTTCAAAACGAAAGGAAGATAATGACGACACTTTGCAATTTCGAATTGAAAATTGTTTTCGACACTTGAAAAACTACTAATTCAAATCAAATACAAGAGTAACAGTATAATCAACCATCAAGAACAATAGGATTCTATTCTATGACTGAAAATGACACTTGCAACACTTCCAAATCAAGAAATGACAGTTTGATTACGCTACTTCTTTGTAAAAGAGAACTGAAAATGGCGCATAATACATAAAAACATTTACAGTTCTTTGCACAATGGAGGTGGAATGATGAAAAGGAAGGGGGTTTCCATAGAGGTATACTGATCACAGACAGCAAAACTCCTGAATAGAGCTGAAGAGAGTGAAGAAAAACCAAAGTCTGAAGGCACCTATTACACAGGGAATCCAGTATGCATCCCACCTACTACACACGAGAGGTGCGATGCATATAGACTTCCTTGAAGAGAGGGTGCGATGGTATCAGTGCGAGACTTTTACTTGGTCTTTGGTCACAGTTTGTAGCTCAGTTCAGGGATTTAGGCCGAGCAAGTGATGTTTAGTAAATATAAATCATAGGGCTTGATCTAATGAGGTTACTAGAGCCACCACTAGGGAAATTAGAATGTTTGCAAATTGATTGTCCAGTTTATAAACAAAACTTGGAGATAGACTGAAGCAGAATTGATCTACTTTGCACTTGCGTAGAAAATGCAATTCGAAGGCTAGCTGGCTTGACTTCAGGCTCCATCTGTAAGTTTATAAAACAAACAAATATAGACAAGAAAACAATCTATTCACTCCCCAGCAAATTCGCCATTTTTTTATCGGGAAATGTAGTGTCCACTATGAGCTGCTAGTCCCACTAAGACTGGTAGCTATCTTAGAAACAAACAAACTAAAACTACTTTCGCTTTCCTTTATGAGAAGTAGATAAGAGGGGAACAAAGGACACCAACTTCGTCTTGCGCTTGGTTCCTTGCTTAGTTCCTCTCCCTTCTGACAGATCTTTGTGGCTCCTCTTTCGTCTACCCAGCTTCAAAGAGCACCCGTGGAATCAAAGCAGCATAACACTATCGAAGGACAGAGATCTACAATCATAAGCAATACAGCACCATATATGTATTGGCCACACAAATGCATATATCATCAAACATACAAGAATTTGGAGGAAAACTTGAATAACTTTATTAATATCAAGAATAGCAAAGAGGATTACAACCAATTGTTCTGACCCAGCGTCATCCTCTCAGCATGAAATCCCTTCTTCACCTCTTGAAAAACTTAGATCACCCAACTCTATGATGTTGCACCAGGAAACCAATAGCACTTCCTTACAAGATATAAGATTCCAGGCCCCAACCTCTAGATCTCTAGGATGAGGGATCCATATTTAGATATTTTCATAATTGTGAGTCAGCTCTGGGTTTTTTATTAGTGTCATTCCACTGATAGTTCTTAGCTCCACTTGGAGATTTCATTGATCTCTTACTCATCCCTGGGCGAATTCTAAGACGCAAGTGTCATATGAGAAGTTTCTAGAAGATTCCTTGATCATCCACATAGAAAACTATCTCTGCCACTTGTCTATTCTCACTCATCACACCCTGTAGAAGGACTTTTCAGTATGCATCACACCTTCCGTGTGTAGTAGGTGCGATGCATCGTACCCTCTACACTGGGCAGTCAGTATGGTCCAGTTTTGACCAGTTCTGAGCAGTTTTCCATGGAGAACTTCTAGGAGATGATGTAATCAAATGACCTTGTTCCTTTACGGTGTGAAGCAACACTTTTAGGGACTTAGAAGCCCTTGGTTTATGGACACGTATGATTGGGGTTGCAGTGCCCAAAAATTTCTATAATACTGTGCCACTTTTTAAGGGCCAGTACTCAAGCCCCTGCCCAAAGCTTCATGAAACTTTCAAGAATGATAAATGACAATGAAACAAAAGTACTACTGCAAACAATTGAGTAAGGAATTGACTAGACCCCCACTAGCCATGATAGGAATTTTGTTAAACACGTCACCAATATGTAATCTATATGTCATAACAATAGATTTTAGAAAAAGGATCTTATCTAATATACATAAAGAACAATTATTTCTCTTTCACAATATCTGCATTATCATCTATTAGGTCATATATTCATTATACATTCATTTTCAAATCAAAACGTGATGAGAGCCATACATCAAGTCTGTCATAAAACATACTCGCAAGCAAGATATAACCAATAGAAATAACAAGGATATAACAACCATAAAATCCAAATATAAGCTAGTACATTTACACATGAAATACGAAAGAGAAGGAGCTATAATTAATGAATGCAAAGGAAAGTTAGGTTTGGGACTTCCATAAATCACCCGACCATAGATTGGCTAAACCAAAATTTTCTTTTAGCCAATCACCGTGGTACCATATTCAAAGAATGAATGTGGGACTAAAAAAAAAAACAATCCAAGTTTCCTCATGCTTTACCACAATTCCCTCTAGATCACTAGGCCCTAAACAAGCATGGTTGCCACCATATTTCTCCACCTACACCATGAGAAATTTTCCTATCTCCTAGTCTCTATGCTTTACCGTATCTTCCACCACACAATAGTCAAGGATTCCTAGGCATAATCGAGACTCCACCCTCCAAGCTTTACCATATATCCCACCATTCACTAGTCTATGATTCCTAGGCATGATTGATGGCACACACCTCTAGGATTTATTGTATATCCATCCATTCACTAGTCGAGGAATTGTAGTCCCACCAAGGCACACATAATCTAGCTTTACCTCAATCCCACCTTCTCTGATCCAAGGATTCCTAGGCCTTATGTTATTTCTTTGAAAAATTGCCTCACTCTGTCTCAAAACCCTCTGACAATCTAGCTCAACCAAATAAAAGATAATCCATCACTCCATGACTATTCATAAATGGAAAGGAAAGGCGTAAGAACATTGTCGCACCTGGAAAAACCCATGCCAATGACATCAATATAACCAAAAACACACATGCATGCAAAAACTAGCAAGGAATTCACACATGAAAATCAATACTTGCAAATAATCGTGTTGTAGTTGCTAGATGTTTCTCTTCGTTACTTTATCTTTTCTTCCCTTTTCCTTCTTGATCCTTCCTTTGCTTTCCTTGATCCAATGCTAGAGTGCTCCAAGAATGCTCTAATTGTCCATAAGTGAGAGAGAGAGAATAGAGAGAACTCCAAAATTGAGTCGACAAAGGGAACCCACTAATCCTCAAAAGCCTTTTTATTATTGAGGCCTCTATTTTATTCATTTTCCATTATTTTCCTTCACTTTCCTCCTCACATGCAACCTATGACCTTTCACCTTCTTTTTCTCCTAATTTCCATTATTTTCATAAATAAAATTCTAATTAATACCTCATGCCCTTCCAAATCCTTTTCCATTTCCTTTGTTGATTTTCCTTATCCATAATAAACCAAGTGCACACCCACACTATGATTTGTTCCCACCACTCAGCTTCGAATACGTGTCCCATGACCTTGGTTATTATTTTTCCTTTATTAACTTTATTACCTAGAATTTTGACCAGGGTTGTTACATATATCTAGGTACATAATACATAAAAAGATATAATGAAGTAGAAGCCAAAGCCACTAAACTAGAATACTTCAAATTTGGATCACTCAATTTCCACAAGTATGATCCAAAAAACATAGTAACAAGTCACTAATCTCAGTTGAAACATGGATAGTCATACCTATTGAGCACCGATGAAGATGGAGAAAAAATCAAGAACTGTTATAGTGTTGTATAGGTTGTGAGAGTGTAGAAAAAGGCCAATGACCCTCATCCAATGAATGGATTTGAACCTACTGTTAGAGAGTCATCAATGAGAAAAGATAAAAAAGATAAAAAAGATTCCTAAAAGAGGAAGAGAAAATGAAGCAACTAAGAGAGAAAAGTAAAATAAGTGGAAAGAAGATCAATGAATTTGTTATCACTTAAGAATTTTAATACCAAAATGTCTCATGTTAGTTTATGGTAAAAGTCAGTGCTAGTCTAAGTTTGATCCTTGTTGCCTTAGAGTCTGAGTCTTAGGAGTCTTAGAGTCAAATATACATTCTCATTCATCACCGGTCTCATAGCCATGTGCCAGTTTTGTTTAAAAAGTTACTACGTGCCACAAATCCCTTAGGTGATTTCGTAGCGCATGTAACCATTTTGAAGTGATTTCGCAGCGCAAAAGTTTTAGGTGATTTCGCAGCGCGATATGTTTTAGGTGATTTCGCAGTGCATAATTCAAAATTTAAACTGACTGCGCTACGAAATCGAGGATTCGTGCATTCCGCAGTGAATCTTTCCTAAATGTCAAATCTATCAAGTTAAGCTATAGTTGTATCATTCATTGTCAGTTTATGCACTTCCCATATCATATCCAACCGCTTATCTCCATCATCGCATCCGCTAGGTACATTGATACACACGGATTGAAAGTTTCAAGAAAACCTAGATATGTACAATCTTAATGATGATTGTATTCGTTGCATGAGAAATAAGTATGCAAGATTTCAATTTAGAAACATTGTTATCAAGTGAGGCAGTCATTCAAGCGAGGTGGCCATTCAAGAAAGGCAATCATTCACGCGAGGTAGATATTGGAGTTTGAGCAGTGCTAGCATTTCCAACCTCCATTTCACTGAACATTCATGGAGGGATCAGCAGAAAGGAAAGATCACAGATCAGGGAAATGTTTGAGAAATGAACCTGAAGGTTTAGACATAACCTTGAAGAACAAAGAAGTCAAGTGTGCATTCAAACAAGTCGGATGTTGGAACTTTTGCAAGAAACTCCAAGGAGATCATGCACAAGTTACCAAGGAGTTTGCCATGAATTTCACAGGACTAAACTCAAAGGTTGGTATGGTGGAATTGCAGGTTTCACCAGACATGATTTCCACAGTTACAGAGATTCCAAGGGGCCAAGAAAGTTGGTTTAAGAATTTTAAATTTGATATGAATCCATGCAAAGAGTTTCTAAAGCAAGAATTCATTGATTCGGACTTAAACAAGTCTGTTCCTAGAAGTTATGTGAAAGAGTCATATGCTAATCTGCTTACTTGTATACAGAAGTACCTAACCTATGAAGGAAGATACAATAAAGTTTATTCATACCATTTTAAACTTCTGTTTCATTTCACAGGTAAGGCATCTATTGATCTACCTTTTTATTTATTCCATAGCTTAAGTAAAATGTGTGATAAGGTACAGTTAAAGAAAGAAGCCTGTGAGACTTCATTGTTCCATCATGGCTTGGTTAAATTGATAGTTCTGCATGAGCTCCAGAGGGTAGGTAGGGACTGGCACACATTTCTATTCATGTCTGGTTTAAAGAATGAGACTGGTCTCAACCCTCAAGCTGCAAAAAATCTTCCAACAACAACTGGTCATCAGACAAAGACAAGATCTAAGAGGTTTTCAAAATTGAAAGCAAGGAAACAAGTAAGAGAGTCCATCAAGCCACTGACTATTCAGGATACACCCCAGCAATCTCTTATAGAGAAAACTCAAGTTAAAGAAAGAGGACATGAATCAGGCACGGGTGAAGAAGTTCAAAGAAGAAGGACTAGGAGCCAGGTAACTAAGGAGAAGGGTAAGTCAGTGACTATTGAAGAAACCCATGTTTCAAAAGGAGAGTTAAATGACTTATTGCAAGCCATTGAGATTAAAGAATCTCCACTAGTGCAAGCAGATTTGATAGAGACAGGAAAAGACAAAGCTAAGAGTGTCAAAGCCTCAAAGAAATTAAAGTTTGATGATCAGGTTGATCAATTTGTATTCCAGCCCGGGAGACCCATTACGAGGAAGTTTAAACAAATACAAGAGGTACTGCCAAATGCAGATGAAACAAGGGAAGTGACACAGCCTCATGAAAGAAAGGATAAAGGCAAAACAATTTCCATTCAAGAAAAATATAATATGGAAAACTTGAAAAAAAAATCGGAATTGGCTAACTTTGAAATTGCTAGACTGAAAAAAGTTGCCAGGAAATTTGCAATTAAGGAGGCTTATTTTAATCAAATGCAAGCTTGGTGGGAGGACCAAACATTTCAAATTCCTGAGGTGGTTGATTTTAGTGTTCAATTCCATAGCTAGACAGTGCCTGCAATAAAGGTAGCTAAATTTATTCGAAAGGTCAATACAAATCTTAGATCGGGGATCAAGGTCATGAAAAAACAAATTGAAGACTTGAAGATACAGTTAGCCCAGCTGAAAGAATCTCTTTAAAGAAATCTCAAGTAAGGCTCTGTTTCAAATTTTGATGCTTTTGCTTGGTATAATCTTTTTGAAGAATCATACATTTCTATTCAGTTTTGAAAGGCCTTGGAGCAATTGAAAGAACATTTAAGTGGCAAAAGGCTCAGAACAACAAAATTTTGGTTGAGCTAGTCAAAGAAAACTGTGTTTTTCTGGAACAACACAGCAGTTTCGTAGCGCTCTACGAAACTGCTGAAGCTACACAGTCTAATCTCAGTCAATAGATTTTGAAATATAAGCAGAAATTTTGAAAAGGGAGTGTCTTCATGGGATCATCTCATTATATCAACTTTTAACAAGGCCAAGACAGGTGGAAGAAACATGTATTCAAATTCAACTCTAAACTTTTTGCCATAAAGTGAGCACATTTACTACAGTCCAAGATATGTCAGACAGTTTGGAAAATGTTTTTGCCTTTACACATAAAGAGGTTGATAGCACATCAAGGACGTGGCAATATGATACATATATCGGATAATCAAAGATGAAAGGCATGGTTCTTTGGATTTGAACATTTTTGAGGCAAACCTAAGGCTGATAAACAGGGGTAGTTTCCTATGTTTCAGGAGAAATGGAAAAGATGTGACATTGAAGACTAGTATGGAGTTTTAAACATCCACTACACGCAAAATAAAAAGGGACCACATATCAAAGAACAAAGATAATTGTAATTAAGGCTATTATTAGCATAATATGGAGTTGGACTCCTATTTGATTTAGATTTCTAGAAAGTCTAGTTGTAGTTTATTACATTTAATAGGTAGTTAAAAGTTGAATAGGTGTCATTAGAAGTAGAATTCGAGTTCCCCTCATGCTGGAGGAGGAATCTTAGCTAAGCAGAAGAGCTCTATATATAGGAGAGAGAGAAATGTAATTGGGGTTGGAAATTTATGTGAAAAAACTATAATATTTGGCCTATGTAAAGACTCCGTTTTTCTGGTAATACAATACTGGCTTATGCTTCTCAAGAATCATATAGACTTCAATGTATGAGTTTCTTTTGTTGTCTTTTCATGATTATCTACAGCGTTATGAGTATTTGATTACTTAGAAATCTCTTGCAGTGTTCTAATTTCCTTCATATACTCGTTGACTGTCTTCTTTGTGTTTGGTGTGCTCTACCTATATCAAAATCTGAATGCCTTGAATTTTATGCAAAGCCAATCCTATTATTTATGCTAGATCACATATGACTCCATAAGCCCAATGGATACATGTTAATATTGTTTCCACCATTTTCATTTATATTTGTTTCAGAAAGAGTTAGCCATCTTTATCATAATCAAAAACCTTTAATCCCTTGAGAGAGGTCTCTCAGGCTAAGGAGGCTAAGCCTTAGCTAAAAGATTGGTTTGAAACAATTACTTGAAGTCTTCCTGGTATGCAGCGTTCCAGGGCCTGATTTTGAGATAACAGAACCGAAAAGGAAAGGGAAATAAGGGAGAAAGTTGAGGAATAAAAAAAGACTAAAGAAGAAAGCGAAAAGGCTCTAAGACAATAAGAAGAAAAGAATAAATAAAAAGAGGAATGAAGAGATGGGGAGAAGAAATGAATAAGCTGGAAGAATAAAGAATTAAACAAGAAGATGAATGGTTGGTGAAACAAATATCTGAAAGAAAGGCATAGGAGGAAACAGGAAAAAAGGAGCAGAATATGAAGGAATCTCAGGACATATTTCCCAGCATGGACGTTGAGCCTTCCACCCTAGTTTCAATTCCACTCAAAGGAGGTCACTTACCACTCAAAGAGATGTGTATCACAATTGGAATGGGGAATAAAGTCCTAGATATTAAAATTTTTTTATTCGATCATAAATCTAGAAAAAATGTTGAAGAAATACATAGATATTATTCCCGAGAACCGATAAAACCAATCTCGATGATCACTAAACAAAATATAGTGTGAAACACCATGGATATTCGTCTAGATATTTCTCCAAATGTATCATTTTTATCTGCTACCACTAAAAGGATCATGAATCACTTGATGGATAAGGTAAAGGAATTAGAAAGGATCTTGAGAAATGCGCAACAGAAAAATGAGAGGCTTCGTAAAGAGAATCAAGGGTTGTTATCCTCAAACTCCAATGATAAATATTTCCAAGAAATAACACTAGAAGAAAACAAGTTATTAGCAAATATTATGAAGCAACTATCAAATGAATTGGCCACACTTCAAAAGGAAAATTCCATACTTATGCCCTTTCAAAATTAAATTAAATAAAGAGGTATGATACTAAAGGAACCCTTAAAAATTGTAGACATAATGTATGGGTGGAGCACAAAGCATTGAGCGACACCAACAATATTACCAAAAAAATATGAGATGGGAAAATAAAAGGATGAGGCAAAGATTAGATTAACCATCCAAGCCCAAGCAAATTTAGGGGAGGATGTTATTAGAAGTATGAACATTTATTAGTAACTTCATAGCATAATGGAAGTTCTAATCAAATCCCACAAAATAGTCCCCATTATAGAATGTGAACAAATATGGTTGAAACAAAATAACCAACGAGAGATACATGAAATGATAGATGAATACAAATTAACCATCACCCAAAAGGACACAAATCCTACTATGGAGGCTACTAAATGGAACGTGGTGAGACCAACAAAGTTACACATAATGCTCAATAAACTATACCACCAAGTACAGTCTAATCTAAAACCTATAATGCCCAACAATTTTGAGTGTGATATCACCTATGAAAGGTTAATATCAAACAAATTCTTGTCCATAGTCACTGACTACAAGGCATGGAATGTTTACATGACACATGAATTACAAGTTCAAGCCCTAGCCTTGGCTATCTTGGAAGTAGTCCCATAAAGGATGTTTATTTATATTATTTTGAATTTTCATGTAACTCTCTAAATAAAATAGAATTAAAAATAAAGTAAATTAAAAATTAGGCATGCAGACCATAGTTGAAAGGTCATGGAAGGTGAAAAATCACCTCACTTTGTATAAATATACCCTTTAGTTTAGTAATAAGGGCTTTTTTTTTGGAATCCTTGGAGCACTTTGAAAGTGAATTTTGTAAGTTACAATTTTTCATTCCCACTATTAGGTCTCTTGGAGATACTGTATGATTATACATGGGATAATTTAGCATCAATATTCAAGAGCTCTTTTGGGCAACGAAAATCATTTCTTTCACATGGTATTGAATGTCATAAGAATATTCTTTGTAATTGATTAACAATATGTGATTTATGCTCATGTGTTGAATTTTAATGAACTATTTTTTTAATTGGAAACTTCGATATTCTTAGGATTTGTTTGTTGATTTATATATTTTTTATGCTAGTTATTATTTGCAAACTATTTTACAACTAATAGCTTGTACACTTCTATATTCATGCATCTTAATTAAAGTTTTCTATCATGCTTTCTTTAAGGTTAATGACGATCTACCAATTTTGTTTAATATTCTTTATGTCTATTACTTAAGGTATTTCTATAATTTGTTCTAACTTGTATCTCATGAGGAATCTTATTTGGATTTCCCTCTCCTTACTCATTTCACCCAAAATCTGAGTTTGACAAAAAATTACGTGGCAGCTGGACCAACATTCCATATGGGACTCTTACCCCAAACTGTGTAAAGTCTAATTGGGAAATCATACCTAAGATATCTCCTTAGACTATAAGCATTGTGTTTTTCCCCATCAACAATATTTTGGTGCTAGGAGGGATTTCATTGCATGGCTAGTAGGTTTCCTCATTCATATCATTTTCAAACCTCCAGCCAAGACAACAATTAGCATGTTTCCCTCAATCAAATTCTTAACCATTTGAATATCATGATAGTGAAGACTTGCCTACTCCAAAGAGTCTTGATCATTTTAAGAATATTTGGTTAATATTTCATTAGTAGATATAGTATAATCCATTGAACAACTTCATCTATTGACTCCTTCAAACAAGGAATATGAAGGTTCACAAGGTGATGAGAGCCCTGAAGGTGAAGAACACACTACTTTTGACACTGAAGAATAAAATTTATGTAACAACATGGTCAATAATCAGTTGGAATGGATGCATCAAGGGACTTTGAACATTCAAGGTATGCTAGATGAGTTTCCCTGTCATCCACAAAAGTTTCTTCCAAAATTTTACCCACAGAAATCTACCTCCGCAGAAGATCACATTCAAAATTTCTATCTATATTTAAGGTTAATGAGTGTTCAACATGAAGATGTTGTGTGGATATTATTTCATTTCACTTTTGAGAATAGATTCTCCACTTGGTATTATAATATCCTAGCAAGTTCAATTTCGAATTGGGAGAAATTCCAAAAGGTACTTATGGATAAGTTTGGAGAAGAAAAAATGGCCACTATGTTGGCATTATGATACAAGTATGACACAAGTGTTTTCCTTGATGGAAACTCTCTCAGATGAAAGGTCACAATATAGCAGGCAAACAACAAGAATGAAGAAAGAAAGGTATATGCACGTTCACCATTGACCAAGCTGCGTATACACGCAGGTTCACTGTATACAAAGTTGCGTATACGAAAAGGTATACGCAAGTTCACTATATACCAAGTCATGCATACACGCAGGTTCACTATATACCAAGTCGTGTATACATGCAGGTTCACTATATACAAAGATGCATATAATGTACACACCCACTTTCACGGAAGGAAAGGTGCGTAGATGTTAAAAAACTAAGTTTTGGTCTGTGGTATTTGGAGCATGGTATTTGGTCTGAAGTATTGACCCCGAGTATTGGTTCCAAGGTATCGGTCCTACATGGTTTTGGACCATGGTATTGAGAGAGGCCTAAACCTATATAAGGAGAAGAATATCATTAGGCGAAAGTGCAAGTGTGCAAGTGATGAATATCTGATGAAGTGTGAGATCTAGTATGCAAGTTATGGGTATGTGATGCTTTGCTAAGGATGCACCTATGTGGTGAATGAAGATTGATGGACCAGGATCATGAAGACTAAAATGCATTATCATTATATGGTATGATCACGAATAGTTCAGATCTGAATGCTAACGCATGTCTTATCCTTTATATCTGATGATCTGGGTATATCTGAAGTAGTAAATTGCAACAAAGGTATAAGTAATTATTTTCAGATATGTATGTTGGTTCCCTTTGGTGAAAGGGAATATACACGTTGGTTTGACACAGCCAAGTAGCGTACACATTATGAGATTTGATATTTGATTTTGCAGTTGGATCTGGTGGTTGTTGCAGATCTCTGGGTTCTACTCTGTGTTCTATTGATTGTGTTTTGATAACAAGGTTTCAGTGATTCAGTGTTGGGTGATTCAGAGATTGATGATGCGGATATGGTTAATGGTTGTATTGCAGTGGTGATTGATTTTTTGCTTTGATGTTATTGATGGACCCAGTATGAAAATTTATGAAACGTGGTCCCTGAAAGAAAAGAGAAGGTCATAGCCTTCTGTAGGCTGGCACCTATGTACTATTAAATATATCGGCTAGTACAAGAGCTAGGGGGTTGTAGCTCCCTTCTAAAAGAAGCTGGAGAATGAGAGAAGGTTGTAGCCTTCTGCAGCTGGGTTCCTACGTACTAGTATGAGTTTGTGCCAGTACAAGATTGTAAACAGGCTTTTCTTATATTAAAGGAAGATGGAAGTAGGCGGTTTTTGTCCCGCATTGGGTTTCCACCTTATATCATGGTGTTCATGTGTGCTTCTTATGTGATGATCTGTTCTATTTTAATGCACCTGTTTACTATTTGTATGGTTAATGAAGTTCTAATGCACTAATTAAATGTCAACATATAATGGATTAACTGAAGAATCATAAATTTACTGTATATATGTTGGTTGCATTAAACACAGTTGCGTGTACACGCGGGTTCCCTTAAATAAAGTAGCGTATATGAATATGAGTATGGAAATTAAAAAGTTATTGATTTCTTAATACTT
>APFE030410760.1:49685-88511 GCA_000404065.3 Pinus taeda | reverse complement strand
GTGGCTGATCCACATCCTGAAGCTCATCCTTAGGAACCAATAGCTCCTCATCTGCATGCAAGTGTAGCTCCCTCTCAAGCGAACACTTCATGGCTTTCTCCTCCTGAAATTTTATATCCCGTCGCACAACAGTTTTACCACTGTCTGGCAAATACACACCATAGTTGTGGGGCGTATCAGTGTACCCCACAAATATCCCAACCTTTGCGGTCGGCTCTAGCTTCTTTCTGGCATCCGTCACATGCATGTAAATAGGAGAACCAAAAATCCTCAAATGGGAAATATCAGGCCTCTTACCAAAATAAGCCTCCTCAGGTGTACTCATGCCAAGTATCTTGTGAGGACAACGGTTCTGCACATATACTGCAGTATTGCATTCCTCCGCCCACAAGTGAAGGGGTAGGCCTTGATCATGCAACATCGCCTGTGCAGCACCCACGATCATTATGTTCTTCCGCTCAGGAACCCTGTTCTGCTGTGGGTTATGGGGAGTTATGAGCTCTCTTCGAATCCCTTATGCATTGCAGAAGTCCTTGAACTCACCAGAGATGAATTCACCACCATTATCGCTCCTAACAGCCTTCACCTTCTTCCCCGATTCCTTCTCGACCAGTGCTTTGAACTCACAGAACTTTGAGTATGTCTCGCTCTTCTTCTGCATGAAGAAGATCCAGCATTTTCGAGAGAAATCATCAACAAAGATCACATAGTACTTGTGCTTTGTTGTCGAAGCTAATGAGAAAGGTCCACACACGTCTGTGTGAATTCTCTCAAGGATTGTCGTGGCATGACTATCCTTCTCGTGAAAGGTGGCTTTCACAAATTTTCCCAAAGTACACCCCTTGCATTGAGCTGACTGCGCAAGAGTGCCTTTAGGAAGCCCAGTAGAAATCTGCTACAGTATCTTCAAAGCTCCATGGTGAAGGTGGCCCAATCTCCGGTGCCACAACTTGCCATCATCCCGGCTCACCACTCCTTCTACCTTGCATGCCATTGTTGCGCAGCCATCTACATGCAATTGATAAACGTTCTTGACTCGAACCCCTATCTTTCAGGTTTCTCCAGTTGTCTTACTGCGCAGGAAAGCCTTTCCCTCGCTGAAGACAACATCATATCCCTTGTCTTCTAACATCACCACAGAGATAAGATTCTTCTTCAGTCCTGGAACATGCATCACTTCCTTCAATACAAAGGGTTTACCAGACTCCCTCTCAAAGGAAATGGTACCAATACCAGTCGCACTATATCTATCATCATCGCCCATCTCGATGTGCACTCCAAGATCTTTCTCATTCAGATCAGAAAACAAATCTCGATCTCTTGTCATGTGAAAAGATGCACCACTATCCAAGAACCATATCGATCCCATCGCACTTGATACCAAGCATGCGATCAGCGAAAAATCCAGCTCAAACTATGAGGCTAAGGCCTCTCTCGCTGCAGATCCAACAGCTTGCTTATTTTTCTTCTTCTGCGGACAATTTGTGTTATAATGTTTGAGCTGGTGACAGTGAAAGCACTTCACCTTGGACATGTACTACTTCTTGCCTTTCGCACTGGAATGAGAAGTTTTCTTGTTCTTCCCCTTCTTTGCTTTGGTAGCCAAAGCGAAATTTTCTTCATCAGATGCCTTTGATGAAGATCCATCCCTCGTATTCCGCCTGATCTCCTCTTGCACAAGATCAGACCAAAGTCTCTCCCATCCTGGCAATTTCTCCCGACCATTGACAGAGTCCTAATAGGAATGTCAACTCTTCGGAAGACCAAGGAGAGCCAAGCTCACCAAGTCCTCATCATCGATAGTCACCCCCACACTTCCCAGCTCATCCCGACATTGGGTGAACTTTGTGAGATACTTGGGCATACTGTCTCCATTCTCACACTTAATGTTTCTAAGTTTATCCTTGAGCACCAACTTCCTCTGGTCGCTCTTTCTTTGGAATAATTCTGTCAATGCTTTCCACAACAAGTATGGAGAAGCCTTTCCATGCAGGTTGAATACAATGTGATCCTTCACGCCCTCCAACAGAATCCTTTAACACTTTTCTATCTTATTTTGCCAAGCCTCAACTTGAGCAGCATCAGTAGGCTTTGGGACTTCAACATCTATGAACTCCTTCAACCCATTTTCATCTAACACCACCTCCATCCTGTCTTTCCATGCAATATAATTCGAGCTTCCTTCAAGGGCATACTCCAATCGCAATCTGTTGAAAGACATTTCAACTTCGACACCAAGAAAACACTCCTGCAAATTCGAATTCCACTAGCTCAAAACTCAAGCACTTCTGATCTAAAATTCATGAAAACAAAGTATTTCTCGTACATAGATTGGTTGTATGGGCATTTATTGGATATCTCACCTTCTAAAAGAAGGCTGAATCCAGAGGCTACCTGGCCCGATTACAGACTCTACTTAAAGAAATAAAATGTAATCACTTTCTGAATAATAGATCTGATGATCAACTTCGCTCCGATACCATGTAGAAATTTTAATAATATAACACTTATTCACAGAGATTATCCTGATTATACACTATTTGCGGAATGAATGCATAATACATAACCTCCTCTACCATTGATCATCAATTTGAGGAATTAAGAAAACAATCACATGTGCACATTGAAACATCAATGACACATATCAACACAGTATGTAATGGGGAAAGCATATAGCTGAAAACCCCCACCTATATGTATACTATAATGATAGAGAACATGTAACAATACATAGTACAATACTCCTCACAAGTACTCAGTACTATCTCCACATGCTACACACAAACTAGCTTAGATCTGAACAAGTCACGTGTTTAAATCTCCTCCATTGTTTACCTGCCTCTATTGCGCAATCCAAGTTGAGAATAGATGAGTTCCAAGTTCAAAATCCCTTTGGCTTGTACTATGAAATCCTCATTGGCAATCTCAAATCAATGATTGTGCAAATCTCATGCACAGTTATAGTCACAACTGATAGTAGTCTCACCCTTTCACCCACCTCTGACACTTGTCTCCACTGAATTGTCCATGCACTGAGTTAAATGATGTATTCTTTAGTTGATTTATGAGTTAATAATTAGTGAATTAATTAATAATTAATTCACACCACTCATCACTAGTGTATTTGTCAGTTAGACTAAATACAACTAGTTCAACTAAGTCAAACTGAACACAACTCCATCAACTCCTCAATCAACTCCACCAAACTCAATAACTTGAGTTCTAACTGAAGTCCATCATGCAATAGCCCAACTAACCCATAGGAAAAGTGTATTTCCTTCTGGAAATTGCATGTGCCACATCCGTAGCTCAAACTGAAGTGCTACAAGAGGATAAGATAATGTTTATAGTCCAAACATTATTAAGAGCTAATAATATTCGACTGTTCTATTTTTTGTTGGTGGTCTAAGACTCCGCCCATATGTCTAAAAATGGAGGTCCATCTATTTTTACCAACATTACCAATCATCCATAAATAACATCCTGCAACTCATAGACCATGATCCATATGTCTAAAAATAGACATAGTCTAAAAATAGACTCTGTGCCAAAACTAGCCTGCAGGCCCACTTAGTGAAGGCAACTTCTTTTCACTAAGCTCCATCATCTTGTTGCATTTTCAACAGATACTGATGAAACGTAAATCTCTTCCTGATCTGAAATCATTGAAGTTAGATCTCTGTAAACATTGTGTGTATGGAAAATAGTGTAAACGGAGACTTAAAACTAGAAATCATAATATTAAAGATATTTTAGACTATATTCATTATGATCTATGGGGACCATCTCATGTTGTATCATATGGAGGTGATCTATATTTTTTAACATTTATTGATGATTTCTCCCGTAAGGTTTGGGTCTTTATGCTAAAAAGGAAAGCTGATGTATTCAATGTATTTAAACAATTTAAAGAAATGGTAGAGAAAAGAATAGGCAAATAAATTAAATGTTTAAGAACTAACAATGGTGGTGAATTCACTTCAATAGAATTTGAACAAAATTGTAAGGATGAAGGAATTATTACACACAAAATTGTTGTTTATACTCCTAAGAAAAATGGTGTTGCTAAATGTATGAATCAGACTCTTATGAAAAGAGCTAGAAGCATGATCAGTAATGCTAACCTGCAAAAGGAGTTTTGGGAAGAAGTAGTATCCACTGCTTGTTATTTAGTTAATAGATCACCTTTAGTAGCAATTAATTGTAAAATTCCTGAAGAATTTTGGACAGGAAGTCCTGTGATTATTCAGATTTAAGGATATTTGGCTGTGATGCTTATTCTCTTATTCCTAAAAATCAACGTTCAAAATTAGATCCAAAATCAAAATGTTATGTCTTTGTTGGGTATGACTATGCAGTGAAAGGATACAGGTTGTGGGATCCTACATCACGGAAGATAGTCATTAGTAGAGATGTAACATTTGATGAATCTTCTCTTTTAAAATCAAATTTTGAAAGAATTGAACATGAATAGGTATCGCCAAATCAACAGGTTTAGTTGGAGGCTAGACCTTTCGGTGACAGTCAAAAGGAAGAAGAGACATCTGGAGAAAAAGGTGTTGAAGATACAAAGGAAGTTTTTGAAGTTTTTGAACCAGTTCAGCAGCCAGTCACTCTAAGAAGGTCTACAAGGGAAAGAAAAACTCCCAAAAGGTATGAATATTTTGCTTCATCTTTTGCTTTGATTACTGAATATGGGGAACTTTCTTGTTATCAGGAAGTAGTAGATGATACAGATAGCAAAAAATGGAAAATGGCTATGGAAGAAGAAATGGATTCCTTAGGCAAGAACAATACCTGGGATATTGTAGAACTTCCTGAAGGGAGAAGTGTTGTTGGATGCAAGTGGGTCTTCAAACTGAAATGGAAAGTTGATGGAAGTATCGAAAGGTATAAGGCAACACTGGTAGCAAAAGGGTATTCTCAGGTTGAAGGTATCAATTTTCATGAGATATTTTCACCAGTTGTAAAACTTGTTTCTATTCGTACTATGTTGGCACTAACTACATTACTTAAACTTGAGTTAGAAGAGTTAGATGTTAAAACAACTTTTCTACATGGTGATTTTAATGAAGAGATATATATGGAACAACCAGAAGGTTTTGTACAAGGTCACAGTAGAAGATTAGTTTGCAAGCCCAGGAAATCATTGTAATGTCTAAGGCAGTCTCCCAGATAATGGTACAAGAAGTTTGACTCCTTCATGGTGAGCCAGAACTTTATTAGAAGTGAGTATGATCATTGTGTCTACTTCAAAAGTTTCAATGGAATATTCATTATCTTAGCTTTGTATGTTGACGATATGCTTATTGCAAGAAAAAGTATGGAAGAGATCAACAGGTTAAAGGCTCAGCTCTCTAGGACATTTGATATGAAGGATCTTGGAGCAGCAAAACATATCTTGGGCATGGAGATACAATGAAATAGGAAAAATTGTAAGCTTTGGTTATCGCAGCAGAAGTATGTGGAGAAAGTACTTGAAAAGTTTTGTATGAACAATATGAAACCTATTAATGTTCCATTAGATTCCCATTTTAATCTTTCTTCGATTTTGAGTCCTATAATTGATGAAGAAAAGCAGTATATGTGTCATGTACCATATGAAAATGTTGTAGGCAACTTAATGTATGTGATGGTATCTACAAGACCTGACATTTCACATGCAATTGGATTTGTCAGTAGGTTCATGGAAAATCCAGGTGAATAACATTGACGAGCAATGAAATGGGTGCTTCGATATCTAAGAGGAACAAGTGATCATTGCATCATCTTTAGTGGTAGTGAAGGATCAGTCTGTAGATATGTAGATGTTGATTATGTAGGTGATTTGGACAAAAGAAGATCTACTACAGGTTATGTCTTTACTCTTGCAGGTGGAGCAATTAGTTGGATGTTAAAGCTTCAAGAAACAGTTGCATTGTCCACTACTGAAGCAGAAGATATATTTGCTTTAGATGCCAGCAAAGAAGCAATCTAGTTAAAGGGTTCACTTGATGAGATTGGAAGGATGCATGAGAAAGTGAATGTTCTTTGTCACAGTCAAAGTGATATTCACTTGGCTACAAATCCTGCTTATCACAGCAAAGCCAAGCACATTGATTTAATTTATCATTTTCTGAGACATGTGATCGACGACAGAAAAGTAGCTCTTCAAAAGGTCCATACACAAGAGAATTGTGTAGACATATTCGCAAAGTCAATTACAGTAGAGAAGCTGAGATGGTGTTTAGCTTCTCTTAGCTTGCAAAAAAGATGATGAATGGGCATGGGCAAGGGATTAGGAAAATTGTTGTCAAGGTGGAGTTTGTTGGAAGTTTGACAACTAATTATGTAAATTTGGGTAAAATGTATTAGTTATTAACAAGTTAGTTTTATATCGAAACACCGGTTATGTAATTGAGGAGAATCACCCATATAAAACTGATGAATGCCCAAACTATTGTATGAAGAATCATTTATTGATTGAATAGAGATTCCAATCCCTTGCCCTGTGGATGTTTCCTTGAAACCCTGTCAAGGTTTTACCACGTAACTCCTGTGTTATTACTTGTGTGTTTGCATTTAGTTTTCCTGTCAGTTATATGACTTTCTTGGTTAATCTATAATTGTAAATGCCTTCTTTCTACTCTAATTGCATCTCCAACAAAATTGTCCAAGAAAGACATAGATACTTATCCACAAAAATAAGAAAACCAATCTCAATTATCATTGAATGGAAAATAGTTTCAAACACCATGGGCAATCCTCTAGTTATTTCTTTGACAAGATCAAATTTCTCTATTATTACTAAAAGAAAGATTGAACACTTGACTAATAAGTTCAAGGAATTATAAAGGATATTGAGTAATGCACAAAATGAAAATAAGAGGCTTCATAAAGAGAATCAAGATTTGTTAGCCTCAAGCTCTAATGATAAATATTTCCAAGCATCAACCTTAGAAGCAAAAGAGTTTCTAGTACATATTATGAAGCAATTATACAAGGAACTGAACGCACTTCATAAGGAAACTTCCACACTTATGGCCATCCAAAATGCAATCAAAGAAAAAGGTATGTGACTAAAGGAATCCATAACAACTATAGACATAATGTATGGGTGGAACATAGAGCATCCAATTGCACCAACAAACTTATAGAGAAGATATGAGATAGGTAATGAAAACGATAAGGAAGATATCAGATTGATAGTCCAAGCCCAAGAAAAGCTAGGGAAGGATGCTATTAGAAATTTGAACATTTATTAACAATTTCATAGCATGATGGAAGTTCTAATCAAATTCCTCAAAATAATCCCCATTGGAGCACGTGGACAAATAAGGCCCAAACAAGAGACCTAGCTAGAGATAAAAGAAATGATTGATGAACACAAATTGGCCATCACTCAGAAGGACACAAAGCCTACTAAGGAGGCTATTGAATGGTATGCGGTGTAACTAACAAAGTTACACACAATGCTTACTACATTATTCCGACGAATATAATCTGATCTAAAAACAACAATGCCCAATACTTTCGAGTGTGAGACCACCTATGAAAGGATAATATCAAACAAGGCCATGTCCATAGTAGCTGATTACAAGGCATAACATATTTACTTGACCAAATAATTACAAATTCAAGCCTTGCTGCCCTAACCTTGGCTATCTTGGAAATAGTCCCATAAAGGATTTTAAAAATTAGGCAAAAGGGCAGTTGAAAGGTCATGGAAGGTGAAAAGTCAACTCAATTTGTATAAATATACCCTCTAGGTTAGTAATACATACTTTTAGTGTTTGACTCCTTGGAGCACTTTGAAAGGGATGCTTGTAAATTTGTTTCAAGATCAAGTTACAATTTTTCATTCTCGGTATTGGGTCTCTTGGAAATATTGTGTGATTGTACATGGGATAATTTAACATCAATATTCATAAACTATTTTAGGCTATGGAAAACATTTCTTTCTCATGTTATTGAACATCGTAAGACTATTCTTTATTGTTGTTCAATGGTATGTGATTACTACTCATGTGTTGAAGGTTAACGAATTATTTCATTAATTGAAAACTTCCTTCTTCCTAGGATATTTTTGCTGATTTATATATGCTTTTATGTTGGATATTATTCACAAACGGATTTACCATTGATAGCTAGTACACTTCTCTATTCATGCATCTTAATTAAAGTTCTATATCTTGCTTTCATTGGGGTTCATGACCACGTACTAATTTGTTGTAATATTGTTCATGTATATTACTTAAGGTATTTCTATACATTGTTCTAACTTGTATCTCATCAGGAGTCTTATTTGGATTTCCCTTCCTTGCTCATTTTGTCCAAAATCTGATTTTCACCAAACATGATATGGCAGCTGGGCCATTATTCTGGGTGGGGCTTGTTACATGGTAATTTGTCATTTTCCTCATCTCAATCCCTCTGCTGTGTCATGTGTCAAATAAACATGTTAATATCTCCCACCAATGTAAGAATATTAAGCAAATGCTCTCTGATGCTGCAAGTTGACCCTCATTCCCTAAGTTTCTACCTCGTCACAAGTAAAGCCTTAATATACATGACGGTCCCCTATCATACATGGTCTCATCCTTACCCCGTCACAGGTGTACGTCTATTTCCCACGACGGTCGGATTTGAAGGCCCATCACGAAGCTATTTGCTATATATCGCGATGATGGGTCTGCATGCATTGCCCCCTAGTGATTCCGTCACAGAGACTTAGTTTATGCCTAGTGACGATCCAGATTGGGAAAATTTGTTCCAACAGACAGCCTTCTAGATGTCTCTAGACCTATTTGTTGGGTCAGTTTGGGTCACCCTTCCCCCTCTAGGATAGTAGTTCCGCCTTTTGTGCTACCTTCCTTGAGGATAAGCTCCCTCTCCCTCATTTCATGGAGACTCCTTCTCCTATAAAATTACTCACCATTGCTATGATCTACTAGTTCTTTTGGTTGGACAGTGCTGTTGGTGCTTCTAAGTTAGATAGATAGCTTTGGTGTGAGTGTGACAAGTGTGGGATTGCTAATAGTTTGTGAGAGGTTGTGGAGTGCCCTTAGCTTTGTGTTAAAGCTTGTGAGTGAGAGAGAGATATTTTTTGATTGGGAGACCCATCCTTAAGAGTGAATGCTTGAAGAAACATACTGGCTGGACCCTCCGAGAAGGCTTGCGATGTCAAGACTTAGTTGTAAGCTTTGCTCTTGATTTATTATTAATACAATCAATGATGATTTCCTATGTATTGTATGTAGTTTACTTGATAGCTCATGATTTCTTGACTTTATGAGTAAATAGATCATTGTTTTTCTTGGTTACGTGATCTGTTGTTTTCTTGTGGTGTTTCAGGTTGATTGCTCATTAAGGAGAAGGAAACAGAAGCTAGAGCATTGCAACAGAACTTCATCAACCACCGGTCTGAGGTAGGCCTCCAATGATGACTATTTAAGGGAATCAATTGTTCTTTTGTCTTTGTTGTGACTAGAACCACTCTAGGGCTACAGGGGTTGCCTCTGTCTACAGAGGGAACACTTTCCTGTTTCACAAGTTGGTGACTCCACTGGGGAGTACTTCATATGTTTTTCTTCTTGTTTGCTTTTGTTTGATTTTGATTTATTGTCTCTTGATTTTTGGGGTTAAACCATTAGGCTTTGAGGTTACCTAGGTCAATCTGGGAAATCCCTTTACTATCTGTAAGGATAGTTTGGCTTTTATTTGAGAGTTTTCATTCATTTTCCATTGTTTTTAAGTTCATCGCTGGAAAAAGCTTAACAATCACGCCGACGTCGCCCTATCTCTATTTTATAATTTTGTGCATCGCTAAATCCTGTTGCACAGTCATGACGACTCCTAAAATCGGCCTGTCACATAAGAGACGTGTACTCTCCTGACGACAGCGCTCTGTTGCTACAGCTAGTGGTTGATCGTCCCTAGTTGCTAGTGTTACGCCCGTGACAATTCTTGTAGAGTTGTTTTTCCAATTCTACCTCCTAAATTTGCTAGTCTTGTTAATCCCCTAGTGTCTTTCTCTTGCCCATTAGTTTGTTTTAATTGCTTCTAGTTAAGGTACTATCTCTCTAGTTTCATTGAGTGAATCTTGTATTTTTGGCTTTGTGACCTAGCTTTTTCAAGTTTTTGGAATTATTTGGCTTGGTTGCTTGTCTATCCAAGGTTCATGCGTAACCATCTTGTTGGTTTGTTTGAGGTTTTTTCATTGCTTGTTTCTTTCTGGTTGATGTTTAGTGTCAATTATTGAAGCAATTTTGATATTGATTCAATTTTTCGCTACCAGACATAGATTACCATTGTTTGGATCAATCGGTTCAAGCTTGCTTGTTTGTCTTTTTAAAATTCCAAACTATCAAAATCAAAAGATTGCGTTCATTTAGTATACGAAAGTGAAAGTGAATTTGTATTTCAAGTTTTCATGTTTGAGAAATTGGAAAGAAAACTTTAAATCTATCATTAGTAGTATCAATGCATTGTGGGAATTGATGTGTTTATGCATTATGTCTCTTAGTGCTTGCATTTGTTGGTTTTGGTTTTTCTTGGTTTGGGAATGATCTCTCTACCTTTGTGTAAGTAGGTGTTCATTGAAATGAAAGATGCTTTACTCATTCTAACTGCATCCTAAGTTTTTGATATACATACGATAAGGCCTAGAAATTGAAACATAATTCAAGATCAACTCTAAAATGAACTGAATAAACTTAACAATGCATTGGAACATAACGCACATTATTTAGAGGTCTAGGCTAGAGACGTGCTCCGGCATTGTTAAACCTAGTCACTATTGCTTTCACTTAAGGTTGGGTGATTCCTCCTTCTGTGAGTCAATAGTTGCTATTATCGACTTGCACTCCCAGTACCATCGAGTATATGTTGGGAGACCCTACTAGGCTATCATCCTATATCCTTAGGAAGTTGTGTCTGCCACCTTGCAAACCATAACGCACTGAACACAGTATTAGGGAAGATTGACTGTCATACAGAAAGCCCTTGGTTTTCATATGATTGCTAAGGTGTATATGCAATTTTACAGGTTGTTTGGTTAACCTTTTTCCTAGTTCTCCAAAGTAGTCACTTTCATTCCTTTTCTGACTCCTTAAAAGAAAAGGTCCATCTGAGCACTTGTTCTTTTAGGCTCATTAAATATTCGAAGGTGACTAGATTCATCTTTTTGTCCTTTTCTCGACTCTCTAAAGATGAAAAGGTCAAGTTCTGTTCCTGTGTCTTAAAATTTATTCAGCCACATTCACATTTACCTTGTTGGATCTTGTTTGCATTTTAGTTTGCGTAGGGTTGTTTTCCTTACTTGTTAAGATTTTCCTAGGGTATTTGAGTTAAATCATCCTGGCATAATCACCAATCCCGTCTCCCGTTCCAAGTGACCAAGGATCTCCATCTTTTGTCACTTCTAAGGTACTGGTTGTTAGTGATACTCTTCCTATCATTCTGAGTATCAAACCACTTAACTCTCGCACTCTGGAAGATGAGTATTACGATATTCATTGGAACCCCATTTGGGAGCCTTCCGAAGAAGACTTCCCCATTACTCCTTCTCATGTTTTGGTTCCAATGTCTTCCTCTTACATGGACGAGATGAACCCTATCTCAGGTGAAGAGACATTTATGGCCAGTGCTAAAATCCCTATACCCATGGAAACTTCACCCTTCCGTGTCACCCCTCTTGGTATCATGTTGCCTCTACGCTATCATGATTTGGATAATATCATGAGTTCTAGATCTCCCCTTAGGAGTTCCATGTGGTCTCGTACCGTCACTCCAACTTCGAAGCCCTTCACGCCTCAGATTCACAATGTGACTGTCACATCTGTTCTGACTATTCCAACCAATTGTGTGGCTTCTTTAGCCCCCGTTGTTAGTGTCATCACTGCATCTTCAGTCGTGACTACTGTCACCGAACCTTCAGCTGGTCCTCCAAATAGTGGTCCGTCGGCATCCACCCCTGGGGTTGTTAATCCTACCCTTAGTGCCCCACCTTCTTCTAGTTCCATTCTAGTAGGGGGGCATACGATCAACATGTCTAGGCTCTTCAGAATCTGGATCCACAAAATCCGTTTCATTATTAAGATTCTAAAGGAGCCCATATTTATCACCCCAGATCCATAGAATCCATTTCATTATTACGATTCTTGAGGAGCCCATATTAATCACCCCGGACCCATGCCATCTCAACCTGTGGTTGAGGTTTCTATTTTGTTATTTGTTGCTTAGGGTACCACCATTTATCATGGCGGCCAAGCACAGCCTTAAAATTTTCAAGGTCCACCCTATCAAGGTCAGCCATCTTACGGGCAACCATCTCACGGACAACCATATTACAGACAACCTTATCCAGGGCAACTTGTCGGCCCACAACGACAACCCTACTAGGGATAACCTTCAGCCTTCAGTGGTTTCTCTTTCACATACTATGAGCAACCTTTTGGCAACCCAGGACAACCTTACATTCAACAAGGCCAACTTGGTGCCCAGCAAGGTCACCCCTCTAGAAAAGTAGGTCAGCCTCATGTCCAGTAGGGCCAACCCACTGTCCAACCTATTCAACCTTTGGACAAATTGATTAGCCTCAAATCTAACAAGGCCAACCAATTGTTAAGCCTACTCAACCATCTAGTCAGACAGGACAACCTTTGGTTGTGCAAGGTCAACCCAATAGCCAACAAGATCAACCTTATGGGCAAATGGGTCAACCTCAATCTCAACCAAGTCAACCTTCTAGCCAGATGGCTCAGCCTCAGTTCTCCCAAGGACATCCATCTGGGCCTTTTCAACTGAGCACTCAAACGCTCATTGCTTCTCAAGCTCCTCCCGGTTTTCAGCCCTAGTATGGGCTCCAGACCCAATCTGGTCTTCAAACTCAACTTGGGTTCCAAATCCAACTTGCTTATCAAATGCAACTTGGCTCCCAAGCTCAGTTTGGAGCCCAGCCACCTTATGGTTTCCAGAAGCCCCAAGGGCAAACTCAAATTGCCCTATACCAAAATTATCAATAATCACAGGTTAACCCTTATCAGAATTTTTAGCAACCATATGTTTCTCCTGTGGGTCAGGTTGGTAATCAGTGGAATGCTGGGGGTCAAATCCGGGGTCCACCACCTAGTTACAATTATAACCCCTATTCACAAAATCCCTACAGACAAAACCCTTATGGGTCGAATTCGTCTGGACAAAATCAATGGGGGTAACCGGGAACTAGATGGATCTCTGGCGTTGTTTCTTACCCGCAGCCTCAGATGTCTTTCAACCCTCAATTACCCTTTTTGGCAACGTTAGAATTACCAGATGTGTCCACACTGACAAATGATCCTATTCTTCATAATCCGTATTGGCCACCGATTCTAACTAAGATCCTCGGTGATTGTCCCAAATTCGACGGTAAGGCTGGAGAAGATCCCCAAGCTCATGTCATGACCTATCACCTATGGTGTTCATCGAATTCATGGCTTGATGATTCAATCCAACTTTGCCTATTCCAATGGACTTCCACTGGCTCTGTAGCCAAATGGTATATTGAGCTAGCTCGCAGAACTTTTCAAGACTTTAACTCACTTGCTATGGCATTTTTAACTCATTTTCAGTTGCCGATTTGATATGAGACGGGCACACACCTCCTGACATCCTTAAAATAGGACACAACCATGCATATCTCTGATCACATCCATGAATGGAGAAGGCATCATCATTTAATTAAGTTCTAGATCCACGACCAGCTTCTAATCGACTGGTTTACGACTTCGTTCATCAGTCTGATAGCCCCGAACATTGCTATGGGGGCATGTGTAACTGAAGAGCAGGCCATTGCGAATGCTCAATACCTTGACTTGGTTTAATCCCAGTCCGATACACTATATGATTATTTTCCAGATGCTCCGTGACTCGAAACTTTCAAAGCTTTGTCAACACCATTTGTTGATGGTGTCATCAATTCCATTAACACATCCTTTAGAAAAGCTTCTATGAACCCTGCAAATCAAAAGCCTAATTCTCCAAATGAAAATGCTTCTCAGGCTTCATCCAATTCTGGTAAAACTTCTGAGGCTAACGCCATCCAGTCCACCATGACAGAAAAAACTTCTAAAGGTAAGAAGAATGGAAAAGGAAAGAATAAAGCCGATCCACCAAAGCAAGATCCCCCTAAGCCTCTGGTCGAGAAAGGTGCTAAGCACAAGCCCAAGTATCCTTGTCTTATTTGTGACGAGGATCACTATACTAAAGACTACCCAATGTGGTATGAAGTTAGTCGTTTGTTAAAAAGTGCCCCTAGGACTCTTGTTGTGCTCAAAGATTCTTTTCCCTCACAGCAGACTCAAATTGTGGTTGATCCATCTCAATCCTCTTCTTCGTTCGACTCTCAAGTTTTTATGGCTGGGACAATTCCCATCCATATCAATATGCACTCAAAAGAATATCCTTTGTCCTTCGGGAAGGAAACTGAGGTCCCCTCCAGTACTCCTTCGTCCAGTTCTGGTCCACTCCATATGGAGCGACCTAGTGCTGAGTTAGGCATTTGACCTCCTTCTAAAGGAGTGCTCCAAAAGTCTTCCTACAAACCTAATGCTCGTGCAGCATAGCACTATAGCATTGTTGAGGACTTAGCCCAAGCTCCTTCGGCTATGTCCGCATTAGAGGTCCTCCAAAGCTGCCCCTCCCAGAGGAAGTCATTTTTATCGACCATTGGTGGAATTGACCCGACTGACTTGGATTTAATCACTTTTGACCTGGATAATCATGTACCAAGATTGCCTCACCAAATCGCCTTCCTTATTCAAGTCATCATCAATTCTAAGACTATTCACTACACTATTATTGATGAAGGCACTTCTACTTGCATTATGTCTGTTGCTTGTTGGAAGGCTATCGATTCTCTGACTTTGAGCCAGTCTCCCAATACCTTGGAAGCCTTTGGTGGGAGAGATTCTCATCCTTATGGTATACTCTCGCGTTTCTCTATTACCCTAGAAGGGAAGAAAATAGAAGTTGAGGTCAAAGTTGTCGATGCCAATTTAACTTACAACCTTACCTTAGGACGAAGCTAGACATCTGCCATGTGAGTCGTGGCTTCATCTCTATTTCGTGTCCTTCGTTTTCCCCATCAAGGGAAGATTGTCACGATAGACTAGTTGTCCTTCTTCACTTCCTCTTCTTCTGATGGAAACATGCCTTTCATGGAGCATACCTCAATTTCGTATGAGAGTGTGGGTGCCGAACATTTTAAGGATCTTGCCCTTATGGGTGTTTTTATACTCCCACCTCCCAACATCACTCCCATCAATATGATTTCTGTTCGTTTTCATCCCTGGGTTCTTCCTCCCACTAATCAGGTGGAACCTTGGGGCAATGTCATGCTGTTGAGTCTTATCGAGCTCAACTACGTCAAAAAAATTTCTACATCGGCTTCCTCTCCTGAACCTACTCCTTTGAGTGGGGCACTCAACTCATACATCCAATCCCCTTGGCTCAGTGATGGTGCTTCTTCAGATCCCTTATAGGAAATATTTCCTTCTGACGAAGCAATTATTGAGATTATGTCTTTTGAGGAAACTCCTTGGTCTGATCATCACCATCATTCCTTGTTTCTACCTACCCATGGGGCTATGCTTACTTGTCTTGAGCAGTTTGCTTCCTGTGTCCCCTCGCAACCCCTTCAAACACCTATCCAAATCCATCAAGTTTTCTCTGAAGCCAACATGGCGAACATTACGCAAACTCAAACTATCGAAATCTGTGTTAAACTAGGGATTGTCGAGCATATTCACATTAGAGTAACCTGTACTCTGGAGGAGATTCAAATTTATACTGATCTTTTTCAAGAATTTCGTGATGTTTTTTCTTAGTCATATCAAAAGATGCTCGTCATTGATCCTAGCATTGTGGTGCATGAAATACCTACGTATCCGAGTGCTAAACTTGTTCGATAGTTTCTACGCCCCGTGAACCCCAGAAAGGCTGTAGCTATTAAAACGGAAGTCGAGAAGATTCTTAAAGCTAGGTTTATTTACCCTATCCTACTCACAGATTGGGTTTCTAATATTGTCCCTGTGGCCAAGAAACAGGGCACTATTAGGGTGTGTGTTGATTATCGTGACATAAATCGTGCCTATCCCAAAGATAAATTCCCTACACCTTTCATTGACCAACTCATTAATGAGTGTGCTAGGAATGAGATTTATTCATTTATGGATGGCTTTTTTGGTTATAACCAGATCAATATATATCGCCTGCGGATCAACACAAGACGCCTTTATCTGCCTGTGGGGTACTTTCGCCTATAAAAAACTCCCTTTCAGTCTAAAAAATGTCAGTGATACCTTCTAGCGTGCAATATCTTATGCATTTCATGATATTCGACACATTATGAAGCCTTACCTGGATGACCTTCCAGCTCATTCAGCGAAGCGCCAAGACCATCCAAATGACCTTAGTGAAATTTTTCTTCACTGTCGACAGTATCGTATCCATCTTAACCCACATAAATGTGTCTTCTACGTTGAATCCAGCAGACTTCTTGGGTTTTTCATCTCGAAAGAGGGTATCCGCCTGGATCCCCTTAAGGTGGAAGCCATCTTGAATCTTCCTCCCCCTGCTTCTTTGCAGCAATTGCAGATTCTGCAAGGTAAAGCGAATTTTTTACGTCGTTTTATTCTAAACTATGCTGAAGTTGCCAAAGGCTATACGCAGTTATTAAAGCAGGATACCCCTTTTGTCTAGGATGTTGTTGCACAAGAGTCATTCAAGTAGCTCAAGGCGCTCCTTGTTTTTACTATATTGTTACGTCCGCCTGATTATCACCATGACTATACTCTTTATTTAGCCACTACCAATAGCACCATCGACATGGTTCTGATCCAAGACGATGATGATGGTATTGAGCATGTTGTCTATTATCTCAGTCACAATCTACTTGACATGGAAACTCGATATGCCTATGTCGAGAATTTGGCATTGGTAGCCATTCATGTCGTCCAATGGTTCCGCCACTATATATTATTGCGCACTATGACGGTGATTTCTGACTGCAAACCAATGACGTACATTTTGTCACATTAGCTACTTAGGGGCAAGTACTCAAAGTGGATTGTCATCCTTCAAGATTTTGACTTGGAGTTTACTATGGCCAAGTCTAAGAAATCCCTCATTTTTGCTGAGTTTCTCTGCTCGCTACTATCTACTACCACGTCCTCTCGATCAGAGGACCATATTCCAGATGAGTCTTTGTTCTTGATTAGCACCCTCGATCCCTAGTATGGGGATATTATTGTCTACCTTCAGACATCCTCCTTCCATATTTATTTGTCCAAGGATGCTTGGCGACGTATTTTCCATCATTCTCAACCTTATCGCATTATCAGGGACACCTTGTACCATCTCGGCACTGAATTTGTTCTCCATCGTTGTCTGATGTTCGAGGAGGCCAAACGCATTTTGAATGACTACCACTCTGGCGCCTGTGGTGATCATATGTCTGGGTGTGCTACTACTCAAATGATCCTCCGTGCTAGTTATTTTTGGCCGTCTACTTTCAAGCATTGCATTCTCGCTGTTCTCTCTTGTCATGCATGCAAAATCTACCAACGGAAGATGTGTGTGCCTCCTACTCCTTTACGCCCTGTCATTATCGTCGACCCTTTTTCCAAATGGGGCATTGATTATATGACCTGTAACCCTTTCTCGGCCGAGGGGCATGGGTATATCATCGTTGCCATGGATTATTTCATGAAATGGGCTGAGGCGATGCCTACGCTCTCTAATGACGGTAAGACAATAGCTCAATTTTTATTCAATCATGTCATTTCATAATTCGCAATCCCTCACGGTATCGTCACTGATCATGGTTCTCATTTTCGTAATTACATGATGACTGAGTTAACAACCAAGCTGGGCTTGTGGCATGATAGTTCGATGCCATATTATCCTCAGGCCAATGGCCAAGTAGAAGTTGTCAACAAAGTTTTGGTCACAATGCTTCAATGCACCATTGGCATGCACAAGTCCAACTGGCATTTTGATGTTGTTTTATACCTTATGGGCCTACCGAACTTTAGTGAAGGATGCCACCAGGTTCACCCCATTCCAATTGGTTTACGGTCTAGAGGCTACCCTTCTGATTGAATGTGATATCCCTTCTCATAAATTAACCGTCGAATTGCTCCCAAACACTACTTTGGTAGAAGAACATCTTCTTTACCTAGAGCGGTTAGATGAGACCCGTTGACTACCCTCTCTAGTCATTGAAGCGCAGAGAAAGAAAGTGAAAACTCACTTCGACCAACTTGTCAATCCTCATTCTTTCTTTGAAGGAGACCTAGTCATGTTCTATGATCAAATGAATGATAAGGTGGACACAGGTAAATTCGATCCTATGTGGCATGGGCCTTACATTGTGAAACGTGTTTTGCAAAAAGGGGCATATGAGTTGATCAATTATGAAGGGAATCCTCTAGATAAGCCTCGAAATGGGCTTTATCTGAAGAAATATTATGCATGAATTTTGTACATCTAATTTTTACTATGTTTTTAGTGTGTGTTTGCATATACGGCTTGGTGTGTAGGCATAATTGTCGCTTATTGTGTCTTTTACTTCTTGTACAGATGTCTGGTACACCTTACATTAGTTTCGCTAACGGTGCCTGTCGTAGTACCAGGAACATTTCCTCTGTGGCATGGGCGATCTACAATCCTCACGGTGAGTTAATAGACCTTCAAGGTGTTTGTCTACGTTGCACCACAAATAATATCACTGAATATAGCACTATCATTGAATTACTGACTGAGGCTGTTGACCTCGATATTCGTACATTGATTCTGAATCTAGAATCTCAACTTGTTGTCCACCAACTCAACAGGCATTATTCCGTTAGACAGCATCGGATTTTAAGGTTGTATTTACGTGTTAAATTATTGGAAGGAAATTTTGATTTTATTACATATCAACACATTCTAGGAAGATTAAACACATTAATGGATGCATTAGCAAATAATGTATTAGATAGACATTTATGCAACATGTAATCAAACATTGTATAGAAGCATTTAGACACAATAATAAACCATAGATAGCATATGTATGTATATATCGTGTGGCACACTGAGGTGCTCAAAAAATAAGTGTGTATGTCAAAAAATAGTCTGTTTCCAATACATCTGAGGCACATGTCTCTCAAAAAATCAACAAAAAGTAAAGCCTAGGTGTCTACTATGGTGGGTTCTGCCCTCTATAGCAGACCACTGCCCGTGCAACTCATCTGAAGAGCCTATGCACCCTAGGTGTCACTCCAACTATGTGTCTCTGGTACTCTACTGGGACCTCCTCGATCCCCCTGTAGTTTTGGATTCCATTAGTAAAGCCCTCAAGGTTACGGGTTATCTCCTCCACTGCATTGCCGCCAAGGCGAACTAGGGCTAGCTCTCTGTTGCCCTGTGGGTCCCTCTGTGCCTCAGGAGCTAGTCCCACCAGCCTCTCTAGTCCCACATCTGCACGTAACATAAGAGATAACTTTAAGACATATGCATGATAAAATCCAAAAACATTATAAAAAACAAAACACATAAATAAGTGCGGTGTTTGATCAAGTGTTTTACTTCCCTCATCCCACTGCTCTCTAGCAGAAAGCAGCATGTTGGGGTCTTTGTGGAAATTCGTGCCTGCATATGGCTAATCCTCGACTATGACCTTCTGATGGTCTAGCCACTCCCGGAACAGTATTCTCCGTCATACAGGTCAACCACCACCCCCTCGCGGCATAACATGTGCCTAACAGGTGATGCGGGTCTCTCGTGGCCTCAGCATGTATAGGTTCATGTCTTGTAGTTTAAGAGATGGCACCAGCTCCAGCATGAGCGAGATCAGGATAGATCCGTATCCGAATAGTTTCATCTCCCCTCGTCGGCACTTTGTAAGCTACTTTTTCATGTTAACGGCCACTACTACTGCCCAGTTATATATGGTTGGGTTAAGGCAATCAAGAGCTAACCAAAGGTGAGTCTTTGTTGCCTCATGTTGGGCTTGAGAGCCCACCATTCTCGTGACCATGAACAATACCGAGCAAAGAGTCAAATCTTCCACTATCGAGATCTGTAATCTCCCGCTAGTGGCCAATTTGTGTGCCCTTGGGCACACCCGTGCTATCATCAAATCTAGGGTCTCGTTGGCGACCCGTTGACCCTCTAAGATCGACCTCTCACCGCAATGAGACAACCCAATCAAAAAATATATGTCCATAGCATCAAATTCAATATCCTTGCCCCAGATGATGAACTCCTCGTCCGTCGGGTTCCATGAGTGGATTAACAGCTCTAGCAAGTCAGGTTGTGCTCAAAGGTGTGGAGTGAGGAAGAATTTCAGCAAACCACACTCAAGTAGGGCTCCCTACACCCATGATAGTTAAATGCTTGTTCATCATTAATATCATGAGTCCTTTCCTGCCACATGAATGCCATTTTTGCCCTGCGTCAAAGGAAAAAATGATTAGAGCCCTTTTCATAAGCTTAAATGCATAAATTATGAAAAAAAATAAACTTTATGACACCGCCACCCCTGTTTTTCAAACAACAGTGATGGCTCGAGGTCATATGTTCATTTTTTCTGCGATCGTCATGAGAGTACATCTATCTCTCGCAACGATCCCAATGGTGGTACATGTTACCACGCTCGGTCATCGCTAACCTGAGCGGATCTTCCGCAATGACCGCGAGGCAGATTTGGATTTTAAAATCCACCCAAAACCACCTATTCAATATCAAATTGAATGAAAAAATCATTAAAAAATGCAGCGCAAAGGGAAGATTACTTACTTGGTAGGAGCCTCGGGCGAGATCGCTGATCGTTGGTGCCAGAATCGAGCTCGAAACTTTGCTCAAGTTTGCTCACCAAAACACCAAAGGTAAAAAACTCACAAGGTAAATGAAAAATGAAATTACCATACCCTCTTTTTATAGTGTTCTTCCCACAAATTAAAATTTTACACTACAGGGTTTAGGGATTTTCCCATTTATTTTGAACTTTTGATTAGGGTTCTGAGTTTTTTAACCTAATTTTCACATATATAATGTATTTATGTCAAATGGATCTTATGATGTGGTATTTTGTCCAGAAATAGAGATGGCAGGTACATGTCATGATCCGTATACACTTGGTCCATATTTTTCAAAAGTCCTCTTTAAGCTCTTTTCTGACTCAAAAAGACGAAAAGATTGCCGAGTTTTCCCTTTTTACTCATTAAACGAAATAAAAGGCGGTCCACTTTGAGCTCTTTTCTGACCGTATAAACATAAAAAGATCGCCAGCCTTTTGTCGTTTTAGGTTCAATACTAGTTACGAAACAACGTGTCTTCGATCGGCTTTCTACTTTTTCGGATCGAGGCCACTAATTACGAAAAGTACTCTTTGATCGTAATGGTAAAGCGGTTCTCTCGAGTATTATTTTATACTTTTTCGAGCTCGAGGGACACAAATTTACAAAAAATCCCCCCCTAGAGTTTTCTTTTCTGTGTATTTTTCAAACTCTCTAAATGTGAAAAAGACTTCGAGTTTAACCTATGTCGAACGACATTGGACTCGTCGTCATGACGAGCCTCAAGCTTCTCCTCCCTAGGGTTCATTAAACAATCATTAGGTTGGATTCATCCGAAGGTCGAACTTATATTACAAGCATATGCTATCCCCTTCAAGCTTGTTTTCAAAAATAATTGGGGTATTCGCCAACAATGGTGGGGGGAAATTTAGAAGTAGTTGTTGGTTACCTACGGTAGCTAGCCAGTCTTGAACATTGACACTTTTTCTTCCTATCAGGTTGGGATATCCTCACATCGTCATTTGACCTTCCGGAGTTCTGGGTTGCCATTTTGCCTCATTCCATTTGATCCATGTTGTCTTCATTAAGCCTCTAATCCTTTCGTACCAAAATGCTATCACATTTTGGAGTCGTGTCACCGATATGTTCAAGAGTATAATCCTTCTGCCATTCACACCCTTACCTCCTCCTTTGGTACTCTGTTTTACCCTCTACCACTTGTTCCTTATCTCATGTCATCGATGGGGGAAACATTATGGCCCTCCTGCGATGGATCTTCTCCTGTTGACATCAATTCATTATCCAGGAGATTGGTCTAGAGACCCCTTTCGGTACCTTGAGCATGCATGCCTCAATGGCAAGTTTTTCGTACCTTATGACAGACTTTCATCATTGGTCTTCGATTGGGTGATTCCATGAGTGTTCGACTCCAGCTACTTTTTCACAGTTAGTGGATTGTACTCGACAGTACCTTGAGAGCCATTGGCATTATTGATGGTTTCTCTCACATTTGTTAATGATTTTCATCATTAATCAGTAATCAAGCAACTTTATATCATGCTCGACCTCAGCAAATCTGTTCGCATGCTATAATGTGTACTATGATTGGTTGGGTTTCAAGATCCCGAACTAAGATTACATATGTTCGGGCTGCTTGGATTGGTTCGTGATTACATACCTGAGTCTTCATGGATGGTTGCGACCATACCTTTATCATTATCATGGTCTTGTCAACTGGGTGGCTGCATCCATACCACGGACCAAGTTTCATGCGTCTTTTGGATGACTCTCTTGGGCTTCATGCTTTAGGGGGCATCTGTTACAAAGTATTTGCCATTGTCCTCATCTCAATCTCTCTATTGTGTCATGTGTCAAATAAACATGTTCATATCTTCCCACCAATGTAAGAAGATTAAGCAAATGCTCTCTAATGCTGCAAGTTGACCCTCATTCCCTAAGTTTATGCCTCGTCGCAAGCAAACCCTTAATATACACGATGGTCCCCTATCATACACGGTCTCACCGCGACCCTGTCGCAAGTGTACATTTATTTCCTGTGACAGTTGGATTTCAAGGCCTGGTGTGAAGCTATTCGCTATATATTGCGACAATGGGTCTACATGCATTACCTCCTAGTGATGCCATTGCAGAGACTTAGTTTACGGCTAGCGACGATCCAGATTGGGTGAATTTGTTCCAACATACGACCTTCTGGATGTCTCTAGACCTAGTTGTTGGGTTAGTTTGAGTCGCCCTTCCTCCTCTGGGATAGTAGTTTTATCTTTTGTGCTACCTTCCTTGAGGATAAGCTCCCTCTCCCTCATTTCATGGAGACTCCTTCTCCTATAAAATCAATCACCATTGCTATGATCTGCTAGTTCTTTTGGTTGGATAGTGCTACTAGTGCTTTTGAGTTAGATAGATAGCTTTGGTGTGAGTTTAACAAGTGTGGGATTGCTAATAGTTTGTGAGAGGTTGTGGAGTGCCCTTAGTTTTGTGTTAAAGCTTGTGAGTGAGAGAGAGATATTGTTTGATTGGGAGACCCATCCTTGAGAGTGAATGCTTGAAGAAACATATTGGCTGGACCCTCCAAGAAGGCTTACGACATCAAGACTTGGTTGTAAGCTTTGCTCTTGATTTATTATTAATACAATCAATGATGATTTCCTATGTCTTGTATGTAATTTACTTGATAGCTCATGATTTCTTGAATTTATAAGTAAATAGATTATTGTTGTTCTCGGTTACATGCTCTATTGTTTTATTGTGGTGTTTTAGGTTGATTGCTTATTAAGGAAAAGGAAACGGATGCTGGAGCAACGCAACGGAACTTCATCAACCACCGGTTTGGGGTAGGCCTCCAATGATGACTATTTAAGGGAATCAATTGTTGTTTTGTCTTTGTTGTGATTAGACCCACTCTAGAGCTAGAGGGGTTGCCTCTGTCCGCATAAGGAACACTTTCCTACTTCATAGGGCTCCTACCCCAAACAATGTGAATTCTAATTGAAACGTCATACTAAAGAGATCCCCTTTGTAAGCAATGCATTTTCCCCATCAACATCACAATACTTAAGGAATCATGTTCTTCTCAATATTCTTCAATATGTACAATAGGAGTTCAAATTACCATCTACTTTTATGTTCAATCCTAGAATAATTTGGTTCTTGGATATTTAATGATGAACAACTTGAAGGAATAATAGATATGATTCTCTACATGGCGTAGTCTCTCTTGCTACACTACAATTTCCTACACATTAACTTTAGTTTTCCACTATATTTCTACCATTTTTCTTAAAGTTCTCCTACACATTAACTTTAGTTTTCCATTATATTTCTACCATTTTTTTAAGATTCTCATCATTAATTTTCATCGAAATTAAGTTTTTATTCTAGAGAAAGTGCATACCTCCCAATGAAAAAACCCCTCTCCTTGTAATTAAAATTCCCAAAAAAATTTAGTCTTTCCACTCCTCACCGCATATCACTCTCATGTTTCCACTACGTTGAAAACTAAAATTCTATTAACCATGAAAAAAATTTCGTTGAAAACTAAAATTCTATTAACCATGAAAAAAATTAAGAAAATGAATTTGGGAATAAATGTCACGGTAAATAAGAAGATCCAAATTAAAACGCATAGATAGTTAGAATTAATTATTATCCCCTCTAGACCCTTTATCTCTTCCCTTTAAGTGGACTGATAACCGCATTGTTCTTTCTCTCTTAATCTTAAACCATTTATTAACTCTTCAAAAGTAATAATTACAAATCTTCAGTGCAAAGTCGCATGAATCAGAGTAATAAAAAGTATGCATGCATATCATTACAATATATACATAATCAAGTTCAAAACATTAGACGGAGGTTGAAATCAATATTGTTTTAATGGTTGTGTGATATTGTTTATCATAGTGCTGCTTAAATTTCCCCATATGAATATGTTTATAGCTACCTCCAAGGATAAGTAATGGATTGTACATATATATTAATGGTCAATACTGTATAATTTAATAAAATTTAAAATATTTAATTTATTGTTTAATGAAAATAAAAAATTTACCATTGCAATTATACTTCAATTATCATCACCAAAAAAATCCAATTCTTAAAACATCTAGAATTCTCGCATGTTAAAGTCATTTAAAACCCATCTCCAATAACTTAGCAGACGCTCGACTGCAACAAGGAAATCATCGTCAATTAAGTACTAAATGTGGATAACGGGTGTTTGAATATACAGAATAGTTCTCTATAATCGAACTTAAAACAGAAAAGGAAAATCTTAAATCGCAGAAACGCTAAGACTTGCGTTCACCTCAGAATCATCTCAGCTAAGCACCAACCTCTCGGCTGGCAGACCAGAGGTCAAATCCCCGCTCCTCCGCCGTTGCGCCGCCCTGGATGCCTCCTTTCTGGCGGCGGCGTACAGCCTCGCCGCTAATGCCACCAAATTCTCGGCCGATTGGAGGGCCAAGAGCGGAAGCAGAAAGTAGAGCTCACCCAGCCGGAGCTCCTCCTCGGGCTGCAAAGGCGGGCAGCTGGCTTCGTACAGATCACGCGAGTTACAGATAAAATGGCGGGGGTGGTTTTGCAGCACTCGCTTGGCGATAACCGGCGCCGGAAATTCATCCACCTGGCCGCTAAGGTGGACGACCCTGATAACGTCCGGACTCACCACCTCCGTCCACTGGGCGCACGAGACCATCGATCCCATGATTCTTCTTCTTCTTCAGTGAAAAGGGCAATCGCAGAGGTGAATGCAGGGTTACGAGAATAGAACGCGGGACAAACAATGGGAGGCCAACCGCCTGAGAACGCACCAAGGGTGTAGAACTTGCCCGCAATTTCGAGATTATGAAACCGCCAAATGAGAGAATGAAGGGCGTCGAAACGTTGGGCGATCACAGAATATGGGGTTCAGGGTTTCGTCCTGCGCCCGCGGGTTTTCACTAATGATTGCCGGAAAAAACAGGAGAGCAGAATTCTGAGGCAGACGCAGTGGTTTTACATCCACTGTCATACAACACCCTGCTACTGTGGAAAACACAGCATGGCAGGGCGCTTCCAGGCCCCATTATTTGACAGAAACTGCTCGAAAACTGATCCATTATTTGGCGCATTATTCAACTGGAATTATCGAATCTAGTGAGAAGTCAAACTGGGTGGAAATTTAATCATGTAATATTGTTTGTCTCCGAGTGGCTGACAAGGATACCTCTATCTTTTCAAATTTAAGCTTATATCTTTTAAATAAAAAATCATTGTTTTTAATCATCACATCCATTTGAATTGTAGTCGATATTTTATTGAAAAGGATAAGAATTGAATTAAATTAAGGACAAGGATAAGAATTGAATTAAATTAAGGACGCGCCTCCTGTTCCTTGGTTCTGCATGCTTTAAGTTATGAACAAACATTAGGTTGGTTGTGTCCGTGGGCATTTCCAATTTAAGCTTATATCTTTTAAATAAAAAATCATTGTTTTTAATCAGCACATCCATTTCAATTATAGTCGATATTTTATTGAAAAGGATAAGAATTGAATTAAATTAAGGACGTGCCTCCTGTTCCTTGGTTCTACAGGCTTTAAGTTATGAACAAACATTAGGTTGGTTGTGTCAGTGGGCATTTCCACCGAGTAGGTATGATGTTGTTCAATTTTATAAGTGGCTCATTTTGTCAACATAGTACATCATTTGAATCTTGCAATGAGATACATGAATTTGTCAACATTCAATTATTTATTATTAAAATAGGTGTCACATCGATGGATTTGGCAAATAGACCATCCCTACCTTGTTGGTTTATGTATGCACTTTTTCATGAACCATGGATAGGTGGATGATTTCGATAGCTAGGAATCATATGCAATGAATTAAATGGTGGAGAGATGTTCACATTTGTCTTCAACGGAATCTAATCTAATTTATGATATCAGGATGTTTCTTCCCTCCATGTTTATGTAATTCCCTTTGGATCCATTAGGTTTATGTAATTCCCATTCAATCCATTAACTTCATTTCGAGTATGTTTTGCCCTTTCCTTTGAGTTGGAATTTAATGTCAACTAAGAAATATTTTAATTTTCATGGCTCTTTACTTAACTATTCAATATTCAAACCTTGACATAAAATATTTGCAAATTATTTGGATATATTAGTTATATATTCTCTCTGCTTTAGGCGAGATTATGAAATGTTGGGGTATTCGTCGCTGTCAAGTTTGATACCCATTCCATGCATGCATACAATGGTTTCAATAGAATCCAATATTATTCCATGTAGGAATGTGGAATAAATTTATGAGTGATTAATTTATTTAGGGAAATAATTACTTCGGGTTATATAACATTATTTTTAACATTAAAAATTCATATAAAAAATATGAGTAAATAACACAGGTTATCATTCATTATTACATCCAACTCCATCCAAAAAGTGAACCCTTAAGATATGGTTAGCTTTATTGTTTTTTCATTTAAATGCATAATTATTATTGAAGGTTGGTTCACACATCTTAAGGGTTAGCTTTATTGTTTTTTCATTTAAATGCATAATTATTATTGAAGGTTGGTTCACACATGGTTTCTTTTTTATGTGTTCATTATGAAATGCATGTAAGATGCAAGTGTGATGAGTAGCTAAGTTATTTGACTATTTCCCGTACTCTCATGAGAAGTGCGCACTAAATAAAACCAATTTGATATGAAACATAGGGCATGTATAGAAAACATAGAAGATTGTTTATCTTTAACATGTTTATTCTAAGTAACCAGATAATCCATAAATTATGTGCATAGGTTAGGATCGTCACAAGTACTTCACATGAATATTAAAGTAGGAGCCAACTAGGAATTTCTATGCAAACATTAAGATAACATTAATTATTATTAAAAGTACATGCTTTATATAAAATATTGTTGAACATAAATCAAGGAAAGAGATGCGAAAGTGTGGAAGATAACTTATATCTACGATTGCACATTGTGCCCAAAATTACCATGTGAAGCTAAAGATAGCTTGCATATACAAAGAGTCATGTTCAACAAGTTAAGATAATGTAAGATAAGTAAGCATGACCATTAAAATTCTAGAAATTTCTTTTATACCACAATTGTGCTTGACAAGAATGGCGATATTCTTCCCTACATGCACACAAAAGATAAATAATGGTGAAGATAACTTACAACCATCCTCAATATTCCAAGAGTATATTCCACAAATTAACTATGTCACACACTTGTGGAGATAGCTTAGAATGCATAAAGAAATACCTTTTTCAAGAGTATAAACACATATTTCATAAAATATTAAATGATGTTTTGCGTCAATCTACCTCTTGACATTTTACTTCCATGACTCTTACCTTTAAATTTTACTTTAAACTATTTTATAATTTATCCTCATTCAAAAATTAAATGAACGAACATCTATTTTACAACAACAATAATGCAATACAATATCATTTCACCACTCTCGTTGTTAAATTTCCATGAAACTTTGCAACTAAGATGAATAATTGAAAACTAAAACTAGTTAACTTTCACCAAGATACAACATTTCTTAACAATTCATATGCAATGGAATAAAAACACAAAGATAAAAAATCATCACATAAACTGACACACTTTCCTCGGGAAACCCAACAAGGAAAACCTGCTTGCCTGATGTGGCTATTTTATTGATTTCCTTGGAGCAATAGAATCTATTACAAAGCAAGTTGTCTCTCTTGAGAAAGTGTTCTACTTCTCACACAAACCTAAAAAATACAATTGATCTTGGCCTATCTTGATCATTACTTGATCTTAATTCCTACACACAATTGATCCTATGTTGCCTCCTCAAATTTCTCTACAATCCTTGTTGTCTTGCTTCAATTTTTCTCCTCCTTCCTTGTGCACTTAGCTTCCTTATTCATTGCGTTAATCTCCTATTTCCTAGCACACTTTAGGCCCTATTTCTTAGCGCACTTGAGCTCTTATGTTTTAGGACCCCGACTCCACAAAACTTGCGCACAACCAATTATCCTAAATTCTAATGCACTTGTGTCTCCTACTCCTTAGAACATAATAACTGCACTCCACAATCAAGAATCTTCTAATATGCTCTCGAGCTTGATTTGTCTCATAACCTCATGCACAAAACAATAACAATTTACTTTGCCTTTGTGCCTCTTTTATAGATTTGATCCATGCTAAATTTGGTTAATTCAAATTTAGAACTCAAGCTCTGATAGCGAGTTAACTGAGAGTGCTACCCGCTCTCCTTCCAATCATCATTAGAGTTGTTAACTCATGCTTTCTAGGGTCAACATTGGAGATCTAACTCATTCTTCCTTCAATCAAGACTAAAGACTAACTCGCTCTAATTGAACACCTAACTTCCACCTCGTTCTACAATCAAATTGATAAAGACTTCTACTTAACTAAATCTCCAACTCTACGCATGTTGACTTGATGATTATTCCAGTAAACTGAAAATAACTCATCCTAAATGAAGTATAACTCATGAGCTAGCACTCATATTAGAAGAAGAACAATTTGAGGTCTTCATTGGCTAAGGCACAAGCTAAAAGACCTTTCTCAGGACATTTTCAACACTCCCTCTTAGAGAGGAAGGTACTTCTAAAAGAACCTTGTCCACTTCGATCCATCTTCAACACTACCACATGCTCCATTGTTGTAACTACTCTCTCTGAACTAGAAGACTTCCTTGATTTATCCTATAGAATCTGATCTAAATACCTATTGTTTTCGACCATACTCTGTGACTCTATCACCTTAGTGATAAGTTCCATATACCCTATGTAACTCGATGGTTGCTTACTCTACCTTAAGATGTTACTGGAAGATCAAAATCTATCCTAATCCCCCTAATCAAATCTTGTGCCCACTTGGATCGAACACTCCTTATACTCAGAGTCACTGGCTGGGTGGTCGCCTCTGCTCACCCTCGACTCTACTCCTCCTCATCCTCCTAGTCAACCCACCTACGAACTAGTTGAGACTCAAACTCAGATATTGGATGAGACTCCATCTTGAGTAGATTCTCTCAGGTAATCTAACCTACTATTTCTCTAAGGACTCTCTCAAAGCTCTACTCTCATCAACCATCACTTCTATACCCTACTTTTATGGCAAAGAATTTATTCTTGTGGACAAGAACAATCTCTCTAGATTCAAAGATAAATCTAGAAACAAACAAACAAGTAACTGTAGACTTTCCTTAGTCTATAACTGAAACATGATATATAAAATGTGCAAGAACCTCATATATTTCTACGAAATTCTTGTAGATGTTCCTTGATTCCTTCAAAATCCTTCACTCATTATTTCAAGAGAAGATATGCACAAAAAAAACCAAACAAGTAATACAAGCATAAGATAGATAAAGATTGAAACACAATATATATTGAAATTGCAACATAGCATATATCTTAACATGAATCCAATACTCAATTACAAACTATGCGAAAGATCAAGGAGTTTTAGAATGATGATCACAACAAGTGCACAAAGGAAATAAACATACGCTTGTATTAATATTGAATAAAAAGGAGAGATTCAACCTTAGCCTTGATGTCGCAAACCTCCTTCCAATAGTCTCCAATCCTACCTAAAGTGACAAGCTTCCAACCTCAATTTGACAGCATAAGTTTACATTCGAAAAGTCCCCCTTTGTTGGGATTATGGCTATTGTGTTGTCCTTAATGGCAACCTAGTTAGTAAAAATGTCACCATTATCATGATGATTATGGAACTAATTGGTGGGCTCCAGTATTGCAGCAATAATGCTGCAACTCCTGGGACTCCCTTCTTTACTTTTATCAACCTGGTAGTTCGTAACAAACTTGGAAGCGACGGTGCTGTATGCACAAGTACTAGCTCTTGTCGCAGCTGTCACTTCGTCAGCTGGCACAAGTCCGGTAGGAGCTTAAGCCAACTTCTATGAGCTCTTAGAAGAAGCTTTTTAATTGATGGATGAAAGCTAACTCGAAGGAAGCTAATCTATTTGCGAAAAAGAGATTGGAAAACTGAAGGAAAGCACAAACCCTAGCAAACCCTAATTCTACCAGCTAGTCCTACTGATGCAAAGAAGAGAATGCAAACTACTGAAAGAGATGCCATTACTTATATGAAGGTAAAATACATGTGTCTAGACTACCTCTATCCTAAGAAAACATCTTTTTGTATTTTTGATTAAGTTGTTAGTTTCATCATGCATATGATTTCACTGTTCCTTACTGTGCAGGGGTGGATCAAGGAGGAGAAATGCTTGGAAAAGGTTGGGAATGTTCAGAAGGGGTCTAAGGAGTCCCTAACACCCTTCCAGAGAGTTTCACAAAGTTTGGCTATCAAGAAATCTCATTTGTGAGCTTCTACAGGAAGTCTGCAAGGGTTCTACAGGATGTTCAGGAATTTCTACAGGATGTTCAGAAATTTCTAGAGAATGTTTAAAAATTGGATTTTAGAGGATGGGTGAGTGAGGGAAGATGCATGAATGGATATGGAGGTAGGATAGGGGCCTGGAGTGACCTATGGACTAGTGGATGGAGTGGCGAGAAGGTGTAGAAGGCTGACTTGGCTCAAAGAAGGTTGAACCAATGATTGTACAAAAAGGTAGGGTTACGTGGACAAAAGGATAGATGTGATACGAGGAACCTAGCTAGGAGATGGAACAGATGGCTCTGATGAAGCTTAGGTGGATGAAAGAGTGGTAGAGATGCCCTGCACGGTGTACATTCAACTGGATACACAAAATCTTGCAAATAATCAAAGTCCTAGCTAATCTAATCTATCTGACAATAAAATGAATGAACAACAGCTTTATTTGAAAGAGAACCATGTATATCAACCATGCAATGAAACATTTCAAAGATTTAAATGCATAACCAACTTCTGCAAATGGAAACAGTACACTAAGGATTGCATGGTAAAGCAAACTAGTGTTTTCGTTGGGACAACACAGTTACTTCAATTCCAGCCCCTGATCCAATAAGGATGAGGTGAAATGAAAAGTGTTGTTGACCCTTTTTTGGAGTTTTTTTCCTATTATTATCCTACCAATCTATTCTAAACATCTGAAGCAATTCTATTCATAAACAGTGACATAGTTAATCAACACAACTAAATCTGCCTAACAAAAATACGTTTGCAAATGCATAAAAGGAAAACAACAGTGCATAAAGGAAAGATAACAATACATAAAGGAAGCCCTAGGCTCTCAGGTTGGGCCCAACCCTGAGAGCTAAGGCTCCTATAGAAAACTCAGAGTTGATATAAAATCGGACTGCTTCTCATTTATCAAAAAATAGTCATAAGTCAAGAGTTATGCCAAAATGGCTACAAGAGAACAAGCTAAAGCTGACAGCACGTAGTGAAAAAATATGCAATGGTTTCAAAAGTCCCTTACGAAGGCTGAGGCGTATCATTTATACACTACGAGAGCCCTGGCTAGCCTCCTAAATCTATGGGACTTGGCTACCCAAACTGTGAGTAGGCAGTCCCTTTTCCAAAATCTATTTGGTTGCCTTCAAGATCTATTTTTGGTGGCCTTTGGAGCTCGGAGTTGGGGGTGAATATCCCGAGGAAGGGTTATTTAATGTCATAGACAACCCTCCTATGAATCCTCACCTCAAGCTTCGATGTCTTCTAGCCCATGATTGCTCGGTTTTGCTCCAACATGTGTCAAAAAGCCTGAAATAAGCATGTGTTAGCCACCTAGGAAGAGTGACTATCCTTATTCGTACAAATGACATAAACATACTAAAAAATAATGCATAAGCTATGAAAAATGAAGGATTGAACAAGGACTGAACAAGGATAATTAGGCCAAATGAGCCCAATAAGTTACCCAATTTGGGGCTCATCATCACCCCCTTGCTAAAAGGGTTGCTCATCCTCTGAGAAAATAGTCCAGCTCCTCATCCTTAATTGCTTTGATTGCCTCCCTCACATCCCAGGCTTCTGAAGTAGTATCCTCTTCACTGTCATGGAATCTGTCCTTCCTTTCCACCTCTTCCCACTACTTATGCTCTTCTTCTTATGTGCCTCCTTCTAACAATCCCAAAAGCAAAGGTGGACTTAACTTGAGGCCTATCCAGTTGGCCTGGAGGTTCTGCATAGAATTTTTGTAGAGAGGCACTCGTGCCAAGGCCTCCCTCATCCTAGTTGGAGTGTGATATTCCCTGATTTTGAGGCTGTGGGACAATGTGTTCCACCTACGGGTGCAAGCATGAACATTATTGTCCCCCAATAATCGCTCCATATCCTCGAAGTGTGCTATGGCCTAAGCCTGCCGATCCATGTACTCTAATAAAGCCTAAGAGTTGGTTGCTAGGTGCTGGTGGGCAGATATCAATGCTGTGGGGTCCCCTGGCTCTACTCTAATCAGCAGTGGTTCGTGTAGTTCTCGGTCCATGACATTTTTGACCTCTGCCGCTCTCTTTTCTTCGTGGTTTAACCATGAGGTCATTGCCATCAGCTGCATGTCCCCTACTGCTTTGTTGGGGTCACACGAGGTTATGTTTGGAAGGGCCAAATTATGAACGTAAAACTCTGATAACTTAGCCTTGTCTTCCGATGAAATGCTATTACATAAATCGATGAACTGCTGGGGGTTTTGGATTTGGGAGATACCCCTCTGTGCCAATGTCTTGATTTGGAATTGCAGCCACTAATCCCTAAGGTATAGGCCATAGGATTTGGCCGGCTGCCTACATTGTAGGGCTTCCATTGCCCAACTGGCCATGCAGGCCAGTTGTGCCTCCTTTTCTTGCATCTATTGTTTTAGAGATTGTATCTCTAAGCCTGCTTGCAATTCCCTTTCATGTAGTTGCCGGTTTAGTTCCTCTAGATCAGCTCGCATTCCTTCTTTTCCTTGAGGTTCTGCTGTGGTGTCCTTGGCTGCTGTGTCCTCTTCTTTCCTTTGTCCCTGTAGCTATAGCTGCTATCTAAGCAGCTCATTCTCTTCTCTCAACTTGGCCTTTTGGGAGATTTCCATATGTCGTACTCTTGCCAATTCTCTTTGGGTCTCCTTGAGATTTTCCTCTAGAGGCCCTATATCTGCTACCCCTTGGGTTTAGCGATCTTCATCCAAGTCTGGGTTCGTACTCTTTCTTCTTCTAGTGCTAGAAAAAGTGGCATTGTGAATTTTTGAGGAATGATTTTGCCGGCCTCTAAGAAGTTATAATAAGAGCCCAGGCTGGGCTGGGGGCTTGGTTCCATGATGGTATCGGCCTTCTCCTCCTCCTATGATGACGTGGTTTCTCTTTCGTCCATCTGCTCAGTCTCTTCTAGCCTAGCCAAAGTTTCCTGTAGAGCAGCCTTGGCATCCTGTAGAGAGGCCTCCGAGTTTAATTTCTCCATCCTTTCCTTCCATGAGGATGTCTTCGGGCTTCCCCGCTCATAAGTGATGGATGCCTTGGAGGGGGACCTCTCCTTTGGTGTGGTAGGGGTATCCACAATTGTGATTGGCTCTTTTGATGGAGGCTGGGGTTTGCCAGTCTTAATCCTCACACTCCTCCTTGCTTTAAAATACAGAGGAGTCTCCCTCTTTCGCTTTTCCTTTTTCTTGGGAGATGTGCTTAGGGTGGCCAGCACATTTGCTGCCTCCCTAGATAAAATCTCGGCCGATTTCTCCTTATGCTGTCCTTCTTTCAGACTTCCTATAGAAAGTCCTGTAGTGGCTGGTTTCTAGCTTCCTGTAGAAGCCGTTTTTAGACTTCCTATAGAAATGGCCTTCTGGCTTCCTGTAGAAGAAAATGGCACTGTTTTAGCCTGCTTGGCTGAGGGTGATTTTTCCTTTAGCTTGGCTGAGGCTGCCTTAGGGGTGCCTTCACTGGCTTGGACTTTCCCAGTCCTTTCTGCCCTGCTCTGCAGCCTTTTTTCCCTAGGTGTCTATGTTATTTTACCACCCACTGTCTTGGCCTCAGCAACTTGGCCATTTTCTTGTGTTTCTTTCTGTTCTTTCTTTGGTGTTTTTCCTAGGGTTTCTTGTCCTTTAACTTTCTTCTCTGCCTCAGTGTGCTCCTTCTCCTCACTGCTGGAGGAAGTGAGCTCCTCGGCCAAAATTCGAATGTCATCATCCTTAGACATATTCCTAAAAACTTCCCAGGAGAGAGGGACAGTGTAAGTGTGGAGTGCATCTTCCACAAGGAGCTTGATAAGCCCATGATCGGCTAGCTGGTCTGGTGTCCCCTCCCTCAACTTTGTGGCACACTCAATCATGGATTGCAGGAGGAAGTAGGGAATGCTCAATTTTTGTTTTAAGGGTAGGTCCATTTGCTGCCTGAGTTCTGTTAGCAACCAGAAATGATAACCATACACGATGCTAAATCGCCCCTCACACGTAATATACTTCATAATTTGGAGGCTGACTTCACTCCAAAATGGCTGTAGGCTGGTTCTTCAGACTCCATTCTTGTCCTCTGAAAATTGTTCCTCTAGCAAGAAGAACTCTTTTTTAGCTTTTTGACCCAATTTTCTCTCCTCCTTATCCCAGGGTACCCCCATTGGTAGATCAGTGACTCTGCTAATGAGCTGTGGGGTGAGTCTGAGGGTCAATCTTCTGAAGTTGACAATGGCTAATGTCTTTGACTTCAACTTCAGGGACCTTAGGAATTCTTCTATAATTTCATCATCGTGACCTTGAAGCTTGTCATAGAATGTCATCCAGTGTGCACGGGAAAATAAGTCCACCACCTCAGGGGTTTCCCGTAATTTCTTGGAGTCCAAGGGTTCTTTTCTAATAAACCCTCCCGGCATGGTGAAAAAGACTCTGTTTTTTCTTGCACTCTGAGTAGAAACGGAAATCTAGGTGTGTTTCCTTCTCAGACCGTTGAAAATAGTATCTACAGGCCTCTTCGTATCAATTCCCCTGTTTTGAAACTTGACTGCTTGTGTACAGAAGGAGGACTCGGGATTTCTCTAAACAGAGCACAGAGCTACGTTTCCAACATACACACAATCATATAAAATTCATAGTTTTCCCACCGGGTAGCCTTCACATTGTCTCAATTTTTCTACAGGAGGAATTTAATTCAAGACTCGTGGAGAAAATCTTGGATGCAAACCACGAAGACAATTTCATGCAACGATTAGGAAACGACTTTTGGATTCACAGACAGACTTGCATTTACATTTTCTCTACCCCCCCAGCACATCGAATTCACCACCTTTTGAACTATTTTGCATGGGAAAGTTATGTTCGGGCCTACCTCACTGAGAATTGCTACCCTCGACGTGAACAGTCCAAGCTCCTTCGTATGCTGGGTTTCCTGTAGCGCAGCTTCCTGTAGAAATCTTTCCCGTCTTTTGGAGGACGTTACGGTGGTTCTAGATGAGTCTGCGCTGCAGGAGGATGTTGGAACAAACCGAGAAGCTTGGGCTAACAACTTGCAGAGGAGGAGGACGCGTACTCGGCTGCAAAATGGTTGTAAGTGCGAATGACAGTAGTTTATCATGAGTTATTCTGCCGACCAATTTTGAATTGCTGCGGAATTCATGGCATGGGGGTGAGCTGTCCCGGCTGATCAGTTGGCTGACGTCACAACCATCATTCCTCGGCGTGTCCCTGACTTCCGAATCCTTCCCTTTGCATTCACCACTTCCATTTCTGTCATATTGCAGATTCTCCCCGACTGGACACTTCCCACGTGTCAACTGCCCATCTTTTCGGCATAACCAAGCCCATTTGGATCCTACGAGGCCGTCTGACTGGCTGTGAATAGCCAGTTGAATGGCTACCAGACTTGTTCAATCCGCCCATTCTCACAGTCATGCAAATTTTAGAGTATAGTTTATGTAATTTGACGAAATAAGGTTAGGCACTTACCTGTGCGGCTGTGGACGCAATTTTTTTAGGTTTTGAGACAAGGAATGCTAGATCTGCTTCCTGCTGCTTCGTGCACAGGTGTTGGAGCTCCTCTTCCATTGCTTGCTGCTGGCTACGAGACCTCGAGACCCGACTTTCTGGTGGTGAGTGCTACATGCACTGGCTTTGTTTGATGCGAGCTACTGGTGTCTCCATGGTATGTGCTCCAGCCGGATCAACTGCTACAGGATTCCTGTAGGACATCCTGTAGCCGTTTCTCCTCCTAGGGTGCATGCTGAAATAAATGAAGTCGCGTTCATGGATGAAGGGTCCTGAGGTTGCCTTGACAAGTAAAGTGTGCGAGCCTCTGCATGCTTTATTTTTCATTTGAAAAGAACAAATTTTTATCTGAGAAAACAGGGTTTTGGTATGACTGTGCAGGTATATTCGACCAGCTAGTGGTAATGATGGTGTAAGGAGATGAAACAAGTGGAGGGTGGAAGAAAAGAGTGGTTGCATGCCTCCTCAACAGAATTCAAGCTTCAAATCCTTCTCCATAATCTATTCTGGCCCGCCCAAAGGCTCTACAGGATGTTTGCTGTAGAAATACAGAACTTCCTATAGAAAGTCCTGTAGCTTCCTGTAGAAGGTTGAACCACGACCAGACTGTGTCTGAACTTTGGAAAAAATGAGTGTTCATGGAGGGAGTGTATATGGGGATGCCCGGTAGCTTGGTAGGGACCCTTGTCCTTGTGTTGGGAGGCCTCCTTTTTGCATTATATCCCTACAACCTGCAACAATTTCCAGGGATTAAACTTGTTTTTTTCTCTGTTCCTTCCTTCTTTTTTATTTTTTTTCTCTTTTTCTTTTTCTCTTTTTTCTCTTTTTTTTTTTTTTTTTAAGAGATAGTAGGAGCGCCTCAATGAGTTTTTCACCCCTACTATCTACCTTGGGCACCTTAGAGAGGTTTTCACCCAAGGATCTTTTTATTACAATTCTTTATTTTCAGAGAGACAACAGGGGTGCCTCAATGAGGTTTTCACCCCTACCATCTGCCTTGGGCACCTCAGAGAGGTTTTCACCCAAGGATCTTTTTTATGGTATATATATTATATATATATATATATATATATATATATATAATGATGCTCAGGGTGTGGCCAAAACAGAGGCAGAACCCTTCTCTATGACCAGCACTGATTTTACCATAGTTTTGATGAACTCTTGCCTCGAAAGAGGTTTCCTCTAGATCTTTAGTCGATGCCCATTGACGAGCATGGGAATGGCTTCTTCATCAATGGTCCAGATAAGGACGAAACCATTGTCATTACGCTTCTCCACTGCGTATGGCCCTAGCCATCTTGTCCTCAACTTCCCTTTGAAATCCTTATGTCTAGAATCATACAGCAGCGCCCAATCTCCCGGCTGGAATTGTTCGTCATTAAGGTGCCAGTCATGCCATATCTTCCTCTGAAGTTGAACCACTTCTGAGTGGAGGAGGGCATGCATTGAGTGCTCATCTAACCTATTCAGCTACAATAATCTTTCTCATTGAGCATGGCTGCGATCTAGGTCCAGCTGAGCTGCGATCCTCAATGTGTTGTACTTGAACTCGATTGACAGCAAAGCTCTCTTCCCATAGACCAGCTCATAAGGTGTGAAATTGGTTGTGGTCTTCCAAGTGGTGTTGTAGGCCCAAGTGGCCTCAACCAGGTGATCTGCCCAATCCTTTCTGCTACTGCTCACCACCTTAGTCAAAATCCCTTCTAATGCTCTATTGGTGACTTCCACCTGCCCATTTGCTTGAGGATGATATGGAGTGGAAGTCCTATGCTTGTTCTTGTGATGAGTGAGCAAATCTTCAATTAAGTTGGAGGTGAACTGGCTTCCTTGATCGATGACTAACTCTCTTGGGTAGCCAAATTTGTAGAAGATGTTTTCTCTTAAAAAATCAGCCACCTTTTCTTCTATCGTTGCTTTGATTGCCTTGGTTTCTGCCCACTTTGTCAGATAGTCTGTGCACATAATGATGTAAGACCTTTGCCTTGAAGGAGGGTTGATAGGACCCACAAAATCCATACCCCACTTCTCAAATGGCTCAAGGTTCACTTGAGGTTGGAGAGGCATTTCATCCCTTGGAGTCAGTTTCCCCATCCTTTGGCATCGGTCACATTGGCTGATATATCTTCTGACATCTTGATGAAGAGT
>APFE030410760.1:0-34256 GCA_000404065.3 Pinus taeda | reverse complement strand
GACTCAGTGATGTGGTGGGGGTGTTGGGTAAGAATTTTCCGGTTTTATCTCTGTTCCTACGAGGCATGAAATGGAAAGAATTTTGATTGGTTTTGTTTTTTCTCTGTTGGTACCTGCAAAACTAAAATAGATTGAACTGCAACTAACTATCTTGCTGAAATGAAATTGTAGAATTGAAATGCTAAGCTATGCTTGCAGAATTGAAATTGCGGAATTGAAATGATAAGCTACGCTTGTAGAATTCAAATTGCGGAGTTGAAATGCTAAGCTATGCTTGCAGAATTGAAATTCTAATCTATGAAAGCAGGAAATGTCTACTCTACTTTTGCGAAAATGAAATTGCAAAATGGAAATGAAACAAACTACTTAGCAGAAGGTTGTAGGAGAAAATAGAAGAAAAGCAACAATCACCAATACTCTGACGCTTCCCCGGCAATGGCGCCAAAAAGATAGTGGGCTCTAGTATTGCAACAATAATGCTGCAACTCCTGGGACTCCCTTCTTTACTTTTATCAACCTGGTAGTTCGTAACAAACTTGGAAGCGACGATGCTGTATGCACAAGTACTAGCTCTTGTCACAACTGTCACTCGGTCAGCTGGCACAACCACTAGGAGCTTAATACAACTTCTATGAGCTCTTAGAAGAAGCTTTTTAATTGATGGATGAAAGCTAACTTGAAGGAAGCTAATCTATTTGTGAAAAAGGGATTGGAAAACAGAAGGAAAGCGCAAACCCTAGCAAACCCTAATTCTACCAGCTAGTCCTACTTATGGAAAGAAGAGAATGCAAACTACTGAAAGAGATGCCATTACTTATATGAAGGTAAAATACATGTGTCTAGACTACCTCTATCCTAAGAAAACATCTTTTTTTATTTTTGATTAAGTTGTTAGTTTCATCATGCATATGCTTTCACTGTTCTTTATTGTGCAGGGGTGGATCAAGGAGGAGAAATGCTTGGAAAAGGTTGGGAAGGTTCAGAGAGGGGCTAAGTCTCTAAGACCCTTCTAGAGAGTTTCACAAAGTTTGGCTATCAAGAAACCTCACTTGTGAGCTTCTACAAGAAGTCTGCAGGGGTTCTACAGGATGTTCAAGAATTTCTACAGGATGTTCAGAAATTTCTACAGGATGTTTAAAAATTGGATTTTAGAGGACGGGTGAGTGAGGGAAGATGCACGAATGGATATGGAGGTAGGATACGGGCCTGGAGTGACCCAGGGACTGGTGGATGGAGTGGCGAGAAGGTGTAGAAGGCTGACTTGGCTCAAAGAAGGTTGAACGAATGATTGTACAAAAAGGTAGGGTTACATGGGAAAAAGGACAGATGTGAGACAAGGAACCTAGCTAGGAGATGGGACAGATGGCTCTAATGAATCTTAGGTGGATGAAAGAGTGGTAGAGATGCCCTGCACGGTGTACATTCAACTGGATCCACAAAGTCTTGCAAATAATCAAAGTCCTAGCTAATCTAATCTAACTGACAATAAAATGAATGAACAACAGCTTTATTTGAAAGAGAACCATGTATATCAACTATGCAATGAAACATTTCAGATATTTAAACACATAACCAACTTCTGCAAATGGAAACAATACCCTCCTTACAATTGCATGGTAAAGCAAACTAGTGGTTTCGTTCGGACAACACAGTTACTTCAATTCCAGCCCCTGATCCAATAAGGATGAGGTGAAACCGAAAGTGTTGTTGACCCTTTTCTGGAGTTTTTTTCCTATTATTATCCTACCAATCTATTCTAAACATCTGAAGCAATTCTATTCATAAACAATGACCTAGTTAATCAACACAACTAAATCTGCCTAACAGAAATACGTTTGCAAATGCATAAAAGGAAAACAACAGTGCATAAAGGAAAGATAGAAATACATAAAGGAAGCCCTAGGCTCTCAGGTTGGGCCCAACCCTGAGAGCTACGGCTCCTATAGAAAACTCAGAGTTGATATAAAATCGGACTGCTTCTCATTTATCAAAAAATAGTCACAAGTCAAGAGTTATGCCAAAATGGCTACAAGAAAACAAGCTAACGCTGACAGCACTGTAGAGCAAAAATATGAAATGGTTTCAAAAGTCCCTTACGAAGGCTCATGCCTTATCATTTATACACCACGAGGGCCCTAGCTGGCCTCCTAATCCTATGGGACTTGGCTACCCAAACTGTGAGTTGACAGTCCCTTTTCCAAAATCTATTTGGCTTCCTTCAAGATCCGTTTTCGGTGGTCTTTGGAGCTCGGATTTGGGGGTGAAGATCCCGAGGAAGGGTTATTTAATGTCATAGACAACCCTCCTATGAATCCTCACCTCAGGCTTGGCTGTCTTCTAGCCCATGATTGCTCCGTTTTTCTCCAACATGTGTCAAAAAACTTGAAATAAGCACGTGTTAGCCACCTAGGAAGAGTGGCTATCCTTATTTGTACAAATGACATAAACATACTAAAAAATAATGCATAAGCTATGAAAAATGAAGGATTGAACAAGGACTGAACAACGATAATTAGGCCAAATGAGCCCAATAAGTTACCCAATTTGGGGCTCATCACTAATGCAGATTGGTACAATTGGTATGGAGAGAGAAATGCCAATGCAGAGATAGATGAATGATAGAAGTAATGTTTAAGAAACTATACGTAGATCCTATGAAGAAAGGGTGTGCACTGGTCCTATACGTGAAAATCACGTACATAATTCAAACCATGGTAAACTGGTTACCAGGGGCCTTTCCCATGGTATTGGCCCATAGTAAATGGAGCAAGAAAGATTCTTTGATCCCATCAAATAATACTAATGGTATTACCAAGGTATTTACCCAAGGTATTAGCTAAGGAAAAATCTATATAGTAGATGAAGATCAAAGTGTTGAGTGTGCAATTTGTGAATTACTTATGAGTGATTTGATCTAAAATAGTTGTGCATTAGGGAGCAAGGAGAAGGTTCAAATATGAAATATCTAAAGTATGTTGACATATATGATTGATTGATTTACTTATCGCAAATGTCAAAGTAGCAGATAATGATGAATCATTAATTATAATGATGATGTGATCTAAATGAATTATGAAAATGTCTATAGTATTGAAAGTAAAGGTTGCAGAAAGTGAAATTATGTTTTTAGTGAAAATTTTCATTTCTATACGTAGGTGTGCTTGTGAATAACAATGTACGTACACAGATCTATCTCTATAGGGTCATGTATATATTCTTCGAAATGTTTTTCAATATGCGAAGATTTGTACGCAGGTGTTGTGTATGGTAAGCATGTACATATGTGGATATTCCCTGTGGAAGTAGTATATACAAACTAAGGTTTGAACTGATGCTTGATGTTTATATTTGATGATGTCTATCGATGAAGTCTAGATCATGTTGATCTTTGTTTGACAGTGTTGATATGGTTGGTTGTTCATGGTTGGAATATTAGTTAGTAATGATTCTACAGTTTGGTGATTTATGATTGGTTCAATGATCTATGAATAGTTGAATACTTGATTCAGTAATTGGTTCAGTATTACAACACTTCATGATTCAACTTTCTATGATTTAAGATATGTACGGAGGTGTGATACAGACGAAGCACGTATATACATGGGTTTTGTTCAGGACAATAACATATATTTTCTAATATTTAATTGGTCTAGTTGGGTTCTATATTCAATGGTTAGATGCTTCAATAACTCAATTGATCAATGACTCAAATTCAGTATTTCAGTGTGTTAAGTCAGTTTGGGTTTATTTTTTATATGGGTCTAGTTTGAAAATATGATGAAAGGTGGCCTATAGATTGTGTGATGATTGTTTGATAGGTGGATCTAGTTTGGAACATTTTGAAAAGAGGTCCACAAGAACCTGAGGGTTGCAGCCTTCAAAAAGGGGATATGATCTTCCTTACAATAGTAGATGGTAAACAAGTTCAATGGGTTGTAGCTCCCTTCAAGTAGGAGCTAGAGAATGAGTGGAGGTTGTAACCTCTTGCAAGTGGGTGCATGCGTACTGATAAGAGCCTTCATCTGTATAACATTGTAATGAATACTTTTATTTATAAATAAGAAAGAAGACAAAGACAACAACAGCAACGTTTTTCTCCCACATTGGGTTTCCACCTATTGTCATGGTGTTCTATGTGTGATGCTCATTTGCTTTGATTTCCTTATATTCTTTACTAAATACTAGAAATAATTTAAGTACTGGTTAAAGGTAATCATTTGATAGAACACATGCAAAATCAGTGAACTGCATATACATTATTTTCTTTCTCTAAATTCACTTACATATGTAGGTTGATTTAATAATAGTAGTGTACATAATTCAATATATGAAATTTGAAAGTTAAAGTTTAAAAATACTTATTCACCCTCCCCCCTCTCTTAGTATATTTCTCAACAATTGGAATCATAGTAGTTCTCTCAGGAGAAGCTTGTTCGTTTAAAGGGAGATCCATCAGGATGAGTAATCATGAAAGATAATTTTATATTGTGCCACCTTTGTTTAATGAATCTAACTTTGTATTTTGGAAAGTTAGAATGAGAGCATATTTGTAGGCACTTGGAGTTGATGTATGAGAAGTTGTAGAAGGTGGGTATCAATACCCAGCCTCCATTCCCACAGATGATGCAGGGAAGAAACAATGTGTGATAAATGCAAAGGAATTCAATGTTATTTTAGAAATCTTAGTTGAATCAAAATTTGTGACAAGATTGTTCAAATCTATGAAGGCATCACTAAGGTAAAAAGTGATCAACTTAAAACATTTAAAATTCAATATGAAACTCTGAGAATAAATGATGATGAAAGTATTGAAAGTTTCTTTCTTCACGTAGATGAGATCCTTAACTCAATCAAAAATCCTGGTGACTAGTAAATCATTCTACTATTGTTGAAAATTTTTAATATCTCTAAACCTCAAAATTCGAGTCCAAAGTCTTTGTCATTGAAGAGATGCAAGATTTGAAGAATATCACTATTGAACATCTCCATGGGATTTTAACAACCTTTAAAATGACAAAAGGGGTTCCATCAAATATCAAAGAACCTAAATTCAAAGCTACATATAAAGAAAGGAAAAGGAAGAGCCTATGGAAACAGATTCTGTTTCAGATGAAGAAGAAGCAAATTTTGTCAAGAAAATTTAGGTAGGAACTAATAGGTTTAGAGGTAAGATTCCTTTTAAATGTTTTGTTTGTGGAAGAGTAGGTCATGATGCTGCTAAATGTCCTTATAAAGAAAATCATGAGAAAGGGAAGAATGTTCTAAAAGGAAATGTTAAAATAATTTTTGGTAGCAAGAAAAGATTGTATACTCATGAAGATGGTGAGTATTCTTCCAATAATGAGGATGTTGAATCTGATCAAGATTATCATTTTCATATGGGATTTGAAGAAAAAAGTGTCTATGAATGTGATAATGTTTTTATGGATTCTCTAGAAGACAAGGAAATTTGTATGTATAAGGAAAACACTCTTGTTGAAGAAATAAATCAGGTAAAAATCCATTTAGAAGAAGCTAAATTATCTTAAGAAGTTTTGAAGAAACAAGTTCTAAAAAAGGAAAGGCATTGTGAAAATTTAGAACTTGAAATAGTGGTTCTAAGAAAGGAAATTGAGAAAATAAAGGCTTGAAATCTTAGATTTTCTAAAGTATCTAATAAATTAGAAGAAATAATCAAAGTGAAACACTCTCCTCTAATCAAGGCAGGTCTTGGATACAGTTCAAATGGTGAAACATAAAAAACTGTGAAATATTTTGAAACAGGTACAGAAAGCTACATGATCCAAGTGGATAATGGTGGCCACCCACCTATTCAACCTATAAATTTAGTCAATTCCATATGTTTCCTTGAATATAAAAGAGTTTACTATTTTTAGCACTTTTTCAGGTCATGAACTTCCTGAGTTGTTGGGACACCCTAAACAACGTTTTTTTGAGGTCTGCAATAGGCCTGTAGCCGAAAGTAGAGGCATATGGAAAATAATTTAGTACTCGAAGAGATATTTCCAACATGGTATCGTACGTGCCAAATAGAGATCATATGTCCAAGTTATGACTCTGGGAAGTTGGCTTCCTAACTAAACCCAACGGGGCCCACAAACTCTTGGCGTTTCATCCCTTAGTGTTAGGCTTTTGGTTGTTTATGGTTTTCCTTTTTTTTTCAATAATAAAAAGGCCCTTGAGCCCCATTGTAACAAAATTCAGAGGCATGTAGTCACCACATATATTCTCAAAGATAAGCTACCATCACCCGAGCTAATTTATTTCCATTTTGTGTGTATGCATATTTCAGTTCTTTGATATTAATGAAATGAAATTTTATTTCTACTGCACCCTTATGTTTATTTTTATTTATGTACTTTGTTGCGTTCATTCATAAGTCCATATTAGTGGTATCAGAGTTGACCACTATTTCTCTATTTTTCTTTGCATATCCCCAACGAGGTCAGGGTATAACACAAATCCCGATGACCTCCCACAATGAGAGAAAAGAAATATGAGGAAGCAAGATATCCTTTAAAAATATTGCTTGAGGAAGCCCTCAAGAGACAAAGGAACATGATGATGGATAACGTTTCCCATATCCTTCAACGGCTACCCACAGGTGACACATCTTCATCCAACAACCACTCTGGAGGTGCCAGTCCTTTTAACAAGTTAAATTTGAAATTCCCATATTTGAAGGATAGATAGATGAAATAGTCATAGATAGATGGCTAAATATATTGGAAGGATATTTTTCGGTTCATGAATTTTCCAATTAGGAAAAGGTTACTTTACACTCCTCAAAGTCACCACCCATGTCAAGGACTGGTGGGAAACCTACTATGAACAAAATGACGAGAGTGAGTCCTCACTGTTTTTAGCTACACCCACTTGGAATTATTTCCAAGACACCATCAAGGAAAAATATTACCTTGTTAGGAGCTACAAATATAATTACGTAAAGTGGACCATGTTGCGGAAACGAAGGCACCAAAATGTGTTGAAGTTCACAAATATTTTTCATACCCTTTGTGTGAAGTTGGGTATCAAGGATTTAGAGTGGCATTGGGTACATAGGTACCATGGTTTTCTACACAAGTACATCCGAAACAAGATGGAGTTCTTGGAAATATCCTCACTTGGTGCCACCTATCGATACACTGTCAATATCGAGTAGAAATTTAAAAAGAAGAAGCAATATTTTGGATCTGTGAATGAGAATCAAGGGAAAGGTGCAACCAAACTGTAGAAAAAAAGGAAAAATCCAAGGCAGGGTGACCCGGGATAATCCGCTGAAGCTGCAAGGAAATAACAACACCACAAAGACAAAGAAGGACATGGGGAAATGGTGTGGGTTCCATAAGAGCCCCATTGGCAACACAAGTGACTATCGATCCAAGCATCACTAGTGGATGGGCTAGAGGCTTCTAAATTAGATGCACGTTCTGACTCTGAGTCAGAAATTGACAAGGGGAATGACAAAGGGAAGCATATTATTGATGCAGAGCCTAGTGCCACCGTTTCCACCATCAAGATATAGAATGTTGAGATTAATTGGTACAGAAAAATCGCCATCAGAAATGGTCCACATATCTACAAAAATTCCATTTGAACATCAAGTACAAGAAAGGTAGCACCAACAATCTTGCATACTATCTGAGGTGACCACTAGTTATGGCGCTGACCACTATGCTTGACTCTTATGGACATGAGACTTCGTGGTTTTCGCATCTTTATAAGAGTGATCCATAATTCAACAACACACACCAAATGCTCATGGACGACAAGAAAATTATAGGTTTTCACCTTCAGGGCACACTATTATGCCACCTGAGACACCTCTGTGTTCCTACAAGCGAGTGTGCTAAGATGATTTTGGGGGTGCACTATAGTCATGTCGCTAGACATTTCAATGTAGATAAAACAGTGGCAGTGTTGCAGAAGTATTTTTATTGGTTGAACCTTTAATAGGATGTCGTTAAGTACATCAGATCCTACACTATGTACACCATTTCCAAAAAAATAAAAAAGAAAAGCCTATAGAATCCTCTTAATATTCCTATTCTGCCTTAGGAATCCATCTATTGGGTTGTGCTATATTCTTTCCACGACTAGCTGCCTTAGTTAACTTGGGGTCCAACTCCATCGGGGGGGGGGGGGTGGGGGGCGACAGTCCCCCTTGTATGAGGGGTTTAAGGGTGGTAGTTAGCCCCCCCTCTACAGGGTCTGGGGCAACGCCCCAAGGAAATTTTTTTGGGACCCGATATTAGGTGGGAAGACCTACCTATGGTTTTGTGCATGGTTTTCGCACATGGTTTTGGGCAGGATAGTTTTCAGTCCATGGTATTGGATGCTTCAACATGTATATATATGTATTATAACATTTAAATGACAATAATGAAAAATCAATCTGGCAATCCCGGTTTTGGGATCGAGGAGAAATGTCTGTGTATATTTGTTTTATGTGCTATTCTCTCACTATTGTTTATTTTCTATGTTTTAGAATTCATATGCAGGTAATTTGTGTGCTAGGTTAAAACCTACACGATCTCCATGGATTACATGTTAGGCCTTCCTTCTACTAGCATGGAAACGACTATGTTTTCTTGGTGGTCGACAGATTCTCTAAGATGGCCATTCTCGCGGCCTGTAAGAAGAGTATCACAACAAAAGCCACTGCTAATCTCTTCTTTGAATGAGTGTGGGTACATTTTAGAATCCCTCAGTCCATTATATCATATTGAGACAAGAGGTTCCTGAGTAAATTTTGGTCAAGCCTCTGGTCGATGCTAGATACCAAGCTCACTAAGTCCACGACCTTTCACCCCTAAACTGATGGCCAAAAAAAGTCATCAATAGGATGATCATGCACATTTTTCACATGTACAACTCAAATCATCCACATACATGGGATGAAATACTCCCTTATGTTTAACACAACTATAATAGAGTTATACATAGCTCAACTAGCCACAACCCTTTTTAGGTGGGGTTCAAATTCCAACTGATGTCACATTGATGTGGCCATACCATTTGTAGCTACTCAAGAAGATTCGCCTCATGTCCAATCTAATGCTGATCAGGCTAACAAATTCATTGAGAAAATTCAACACATCCACTAGTAAGTCCATGACATATTGGATAGAGCCAATGCTAAGTACAAGTAGCATCATGATCAACATTGAGTGCCACACAAGTTCCAGGCTGGAGAAAAAGTTTGGTTACATTTGCTTTAGGAACAAATCACTGGGCCCCACCGCAAGCATCACCCTCTCTAATATGGGCCTTACACCATCACCAAGGCTATAGGGGACAATTCCTTCAAGCTCAACATTCCACAATTCCTTGGTCTGCACCCAGTATTCAATGTGGATTGGCTGAGACCATACTTTCCGCCATTGGTTGAAACATCTGATGTTTTTGAGCAACTTAAACCAAAATAGCTCAACCCAAGTTGCATTGAATAGGCCACAAGTAACAAGATCATGGACACACAGATCAAGAACACTTTCCTAAAGAGGATCCATCTATATCAAGTTGTCAAAGTAGGTGAATTCCTTCACTAGGGCAAGTGGTTCACTAAGGACCAGGTTCAACAGAAATTTCCTCACCTCATAGACGCTCTCCACACAATGGGTACCATTACTTCCTAAGAGGGGAGGATTGATCTAGGTGGATATTGGTGGCCACTCACCTATTTCCCCTAGAACTTCAGTTAGTTTTGTCTATTTCCTTGATTATAACAACTTTTACTATTTTTAGTAGTTTTTTTTTATCTTGAACTTCCAAAGCTATTTTGACCCCATAAATGACATTTTTTAGGTCTTCAATAGGCCTATAGCCATAGGCAAGGACATATGGAAAATATTGTAGTACTTGGAGAGATCTTCCCAATGAGGTATCATATGTGGTAAATGGAGATCATATGACCAAGTTATGGCCCTGGGAAGTTGGCTTCCCAACTAACCCCAATGGGGCCCACACACTCTTGGTGTTTCATCTCTTGGGGTTAGGGTTTTCCTTTGTTGTTCAATAATAAAAATTCCATTAAGCCTTATTGTAACACAGTTCAAAGCCATGTAGCCACCACATATCTTCTCATAGATAAGCTACCATCGTCGGAGCTAGTTTATTTCTATTATGTATGTAAGTATAATTTTAGTTCTTTGATATTAATGAAATGGAGTTTTATTTCTGTTTCACCTTTATTTTTATGTTTATATCTATATCTTGTTGTGTTCCTACATATTTCTGGATCACTACGTCAATGTAGTCAAAGGAAGCAATCATCAGAATTGTAGTTCCCAACAAAAGAATGAACGATCAAATCCTTCTCATGGAAAGAAACCTTACTCTAATCAAAGGGAAAGCTAGTCAAGAAGGTATTATAATCCCATATATTCCAACTTCAATGGTCAATGCTTCACTTTTCACAATTTTGGTCACAAAATTGTTAATTATGTTTCTTATAAAACTATTATGACTAGAGTAGAAAGAAAAAAAAAAGAATGAGATCCAGGCAAAGAAATATTCTTATAATGTTTTCTCACCTATTTAGAATGAAATTGAATGTTCTCTTTGTAATAAATTTGGTCATAAATAAACTGAATGCAGCAGTAGAATGGGACCATCTTACCAACATGAACAAAAGAAAATACCACCCAAGGTATGGAAAAAGAAAATTGTAGATGCTAAAAATTGTGGTATAGCTTTGTATTCAAGGAATCAAGAAATATATGGTATAATGAAAACAAATTTTCAAATCATATGACAGGGGACAAAGATAAGTGTATTTGTTTTAATGAAATAAAGAAAGAAAAGAATGTAACTTTTGGTAATAACTCACTTGCTACTATCAATGGAAAAGGAACGTTGTTGTTGAAGAAAAGGGTCAAGGCTATAAATATATTATTTTTTGATGGGTTAACACATAACTTATTAAGTTTTATTCAAATGTGTGACCAAGGCATGAGGTTATTTTCAGATCAAAGAATTGTGTGGTAAGAAATAGGGATACAGGTAAGGTCATAATAAAGGGAACAAGAACACCAAGAAATGTCTATGTCTTAGAAGGTGGCCAAGAGCATTGCTATTTAAATATGAAGGAACTCAGCCAAGAGCATTGCTATCAAGAAATCCTACCCTGTCAAACAAAATAGTTTTTGAAACAAAATTTCTTGGCCATGGGAGTGATAGTCAGAATGGAGCCAACAGGGAAGAATTTTTTAGAGGGGTATCCACAAACAAAAGAATTGTTGCAGAAGGCACAGTGGCCAGAATTTATAGAGAAATTCAATGGCTTCCATAAAGAAGTGACTAGATCCTTCGCCAGTTCTTTTGGTGGAGTCGAAGTATAGATAGGAGACATCAAATTCACATTGACAGAATCGTTTATAGCTAATGCTACTGGACTACCGCGGATTGGAGGAAAATGGTTCAAAAATATAGGTATTGAAAGAGAAGACTGGAAGGTTTTCCTAAAGAAACCAAACATGGACACCACCATTTTCAAGAAGGGCATCCCAAGCACGACATTAAAAATTAAGAGGAGGAATTTGCTTCTAATAAAAAAAAAATGTTACCTATGAAGGAAGTTTTAGATGTATGTTTTTCTATCATATTGAGTTGCTAATGAATTTTCTTGAAGAAAATGATATAAATATTCCATATTTCTTGTTGAATATTCTAAGAAATATGTCAGGGAATGTTCAAAGGAGAATTTAGTTCATAGATAATATAATTCATCACCATGGTCTAGTCAAAATACTTTTTGAATTTCATCTCCAAAAAATAGGTGATAATTGGAAATCTTTTTAGTAAGGAATCACTTTCAGGAAAATACTAATTGGTAGCCAAATAGAAATAGACATAAGAGGGGAAGGAAATGAAAAATTGATAGGACACTGGAGCAAGAACCATAGCAGTCATAGGAATTGTTAGAGGATGACATCCCCCCTTTCATAAGTTTTAGAGAAAATAAACAAAATAAATGTTAGAGGAAAGAAAGTTGGTGAAAAGACAAAGATTTCACCTCAAAGAAAGGACCCTAAAACATAAAGGAAGAAAAATCAAAAGACCTTTGTCATAGGTTTAAGAAGGAGTACCAAACTCAACTCAGCAAAATAATTACCCTCAAAGAGAATAGAGCATATCAATGAAGAAAAAAAAGGGGATTCAGAGGTAGAAGAAGATTCAGGAATTTCTCCGAGAACATCTCCAAGAGTTTCGTCACCAAGGGTTTCATCACTAAATTTCACCTCGCCTCCTTAGAGTCCAAGACGAAGAACTCCAAAAAATGATCCTGTGCAACAAGATATTTATGATTATATTTAATCCCTGAAGAAAATGGATGTAGCTAGAACATCAATTCCAATTCAAGAGGGAGAAGAAGTCCATTTTAATGAACCACAAAAAACTAAAGTAATCAATGTATTAAAACAGGAAATATTTGAACTGGAGACATTAAATAGGTACATTAAAAATGAAAATCAAGTCTTGAAAGCACATAATCAAATCCAAATAGCTAAGAGTGACAACCTTCTTTTAAATCCAAGTATGTGGTTTAAGAAGAACAAGAAATTGAAGAAGAAAGGCAGAGCTTTACAGATACAGGGTATAAACGTAATATACAATATCCTCATGAGAAAACCAAGGATGGAAATGACTCGTAAGAAAGTGAAAAGGATGAAGTTAGATGTACTGACAGAAACGTCCAAGAAAATACAATAGTTCAACAAAGATATCAATTTTGTGTTTTGTATGAGGACATACAAAATCTTCAGTGTGGGGGAATGTAGAGTTCCATAATTGTTTTGTTTTCACAACATTTTGCCTCCATTTTCCTCTTTTTCATCATCACTATGAACTCAATAAAAGAAGTAAACCATAGATTTTGATAAGATAAAATATCTCATATGTCTTATTTTTCATATTCATTAATGTGCCTTATTATTATGTTAAATATTGCATTAGCTACATAATTAACATGATTTTGCAGCTATTTTATAAATCAGCAGTTATCTCCATGGTTTGTGGGGTTCTGGTGCATCAATGAAGAAAAGAAGCATATGGGCAGTTGAGGATTGATACCCTCATGGCTCTCCTCCTATTTTCTTGAGCTAATTCACTGAAGGAATCACACAGTGGTGTGGTCAAAGGCACGAATCAAACATGTAGCAGCAAAAGTTTGAATGCATCATGTTTCTCTGATTTCCTTTCGAAATAGAAAATCGTCGAGATAACGCTTTTACTGTTAAGTTTTGAATTTGAATAAGGATTGATTAAAAGAACTGTAGGCATAGAAGTCTCAAACTGTTGAGCACTGATTTTATATATAAACATGTATCCTTTGTAAAGGATAACAAGGAAGTAATAGTTAAGCTCTGAAGAAATTGTGTAAACGAGACCTTTGTTCTTATACTGAATTAAAGTTACCTTTTTGTTATTCGATACGTATATGAGTGTGATTTACACCTACTATATGTGGAGGGCCCTTGTATATAGATGAGGTTTAGTTTATTTCATTTTATCGCTTTCTATTATCACAATTTTATTTCTTTCTAGTTTAGTTTCCATACTTCGCTATTTCATCATTTTGTTATAAATCAGTTAAATCTCGTTATTTTGTTTTCACTTGAATTTCTTCACAGTTGTTTAATGGTTTAGTTTCTTCAATGGTTCTCGCTTAATTACAATCAGTGCTAAAAGAGTATTTTCATGCTTTTAGAATCATAATTTGTATATACTTTGCAGACAACTTTTGAAGGATCGTTTTCTTTCTCTTAGAATCATTTGAATTTCAATACTCTATTTTATAGCAACAAGGTGTTTAGGATAGGTTCATATTTTTAGAATGGTTAACATAAGATATTTTAGAACGATACTCAATACAGATATGGTCTGGTAGATTAGTCTAACAATAGCTTAACTGCCATTCATTAATTTGTAGAAATCTATCTCTAATCGAATAGGAATCTAGATAACAGCAAAAGTACCCAAACAAATATAACCGTCATCTTACAAATTGAAAAAAGGCTTCTAGGATATAGTGCACTTGCACTTCATAAGTTTACCAACTCCGATCGATAATTTATACTTGCAATTTAAGAACATTAAATTGACCAAACAATAATGATGCTAGAGTTTGGTGATCGATGATTGGTCCAGTGACTTGTGAATAGTTCAGTAATTGGTTCAATATTATAGCACTTCATGATTCATATTTTTATGATTTAATATTTGTATGTAGGTGTGACATAGAGGAATCAAGTATATATGTGGGTTCTATTTAGGACAATAACATATATTTTCTAATGTTTATTTGGTATGGTTGGATACTATATTCACTGGTTAGATGGTTTAGTAACTCAATTGATCAGTGACTTTGATTCAATATTTCAGTGTGTTAAGTTAGTTTGGGTTTATTATTGATATGGGTCCAGTTTGAAAATATGATGAAAGGTGGCCTACAGGTTGTCTTGTGATTTCTTGACAGGTTGATCTAGTTTGAAGCATTATGAAAAGAGGTCCAAAATGAGATGAGGGTTGCAACCTTCAGAAAGGGGATAAGAACTTCCTTCCAATAGTAGCTGGTAAACAAATTAAAGGGTGTTATATGAGATTTATGATTACAGTTAAAAATATATCCCATAGGTTTGGTGGCTAACCTATAACAATAGAGAGATAAGGAACCCAATGCTTTCCTTAAAGTAAATAGATGACAGAATGAAGCCTACATAGAATCTGTCATGGTCTTCGCTCCTTCTTTAGCTTGAATGCTCCAATTCCATCTCTGATTGCCACAATTAGAACCTACATGGTCAGATAACACAATCCAAGAAAGTAGAAGATCTATGAAGTATCATCTAAATACTTTATTCAATAGATCAGTTACATGGTATTGAAATACATGAAATAACAACATCACATATAGGAAAACAAAGAATTTTTTACATTAATATAATTGGAAGGAGTTTACAACCATAAATAAGTGTTGATCTTGTAGAAGAGCTTTCTCCAAGGCTGACTTGTCCTTCCCTTGTCATAATGTTCAATCACTTTCCAAAAGCTAACCCCTTGCATATGGAAGGATTTAAATATATAGAGGAGTGGGGTAAGTTGGGAGTTCTTATCCAATTACCATTATAAGGTTTTAGATCCACGTTTGTTGGGAGGATGGGATCAAAGGATAAAGGATGGAAAGTCCAAAGTAGGATAGGATAGTATCAGAACATTTTATCTGAGGTAAATGGTTGTAACAAATTCTGAAGTGCGTGTCCCTTATGTGAAGATCCAAGGATGACCAATGAGTTCTGAAGTGCGTGGATGAGCCCACACGAAGGGCGGAACCCGGGTGTGAACTCATTCAGAAAAGTTGTTCTGATAGTCGTTCGGGAAAATCGTTCGGACAATCATTTGGGAAACTCGTTCGGACAGTCGTTCAAGAAAGTCATTTGGGAAACTCGTTCGGACAGTTGTTCAGAAAACTTGTTTGGACAGTCGTTCAGAAAAGTTGTTCAGGAAAGTCGTTCAGGAAATTCGTTTAGAAAAGTCGTTCACAAGAGTCGTTTAGGCAGGTCATTTGGATAGTCATTCGGGTAGTTCGTTTAGGCAGGTCGTTCGGACAGTCGTTCAGGCAGGTCGTTCAGGCAGGTCGTTCAGGCAGGTCGTTCGGGAGGTCGTTCAGGCAAGACTCGGGTGAGGTCATGTGGTGACCTAGGTGAGGTCGTCCGGGCGAACCGAGTGAAGTTGTGTGGCGACTCGGGTGAAGTCATGTGGTGACTTGGGCGAAGTTGAATGGGTGGATGTGTGGACGGGCGGCCGAGTGAGGGCGCGTTGTGCACGACGAAACGATGAAGTGTTAAGATTGTGAACAGAGGTGTGTCTCAGACAGAGGCGCCCGTGTGTGGTGACTTGGAGGCGCACCCGAGTTGGGCAAACAACACGATCATGCGACGAGGTGAATGAAGGGTTGGTCAATCGTGTGGCGACCGTGCGGAGGTGCCGATGAGCTGGGAAACTGAGTTTTCCAAAGTTGTGAAAATTGGCTAAGTGTAAATTTGGGGTTTCCCAAGATTTAACTTGTGCATTGTAAAAGTGAAGATTGTATAATATATTGATATCGGGCAGACTCATATTGCAGGGAGTTTCCCCTCCCTTTATACTGTTGCATTTCTCTTATATAATGCTATTGATAATGAATGTGTATAGGTGTTCATTGGTATAAAGGCACACTAATAATACTTGGTAGCGAAAATAAAACTAAGTATGGATTGTTAAGGCGTAGTCTACAATCGTAAGTATCGGTGAAAAGAAAATGGTTGGTAGTGCCGCACCTCGCCGGCACGGTTGAAAGATTACCGTAGGCTTGAGCATTAAACAATGACCAAGGGGTGTGAAACTGTGGGTTGGGTGGTCGGCTGGGCAGCCCCATCCCCCTATTATGAAGACTATAAGTACAATGCGTTTGGGAGGCATTTCAACAACGAACACATCACAGCAACTTCGCATAGTTCATACGCACTACTCTCTTGGAGACTTGTCACTTGTGCATAGATTTGGAGGGGAGATGAGCGCATGGCTCATGCACTCTCCTTGAGTCGCACTTGGTGAATTGTTCTTGGTGAAGAGGTGAATGCGTTCGGCAAGGCGTGCCCAACGTGATCGTGCGGAGGTGTTGGTTGTGCGACGACTTGACAAGGGTGTCTTGGTAGCTCGGGTGAGTGCCCGCCCATCGTCCAAGTGTGCACGAAGATGTGTTGAAGTGTTGGGTTGTGAACAGAGGTGTGTCTCGGTTGGAGGTGCCCGTGTGTGGCAACTTGGAGGTGCGCCCGAGTTGGGCAAACGACATGACGGTGCGATGGGGTGAACGAAGGTTTGGTTAGTCATGCAGCGACCGTGCGGAGGTGTCGACGAGCTGGGCAACCGAGTTTGCCAAAGTTGTATATTTAGCTAAGTGTAAATTTGGGGTTTCCCAAGATTTAACTTGTGCATTGTAAAAATAAAGATTGTATAATACATTGATTCGGGCAGACTCATATTGCAGGGAGTTTCGCCCCCTTTATACTCTTGCATTTCTCTTATATAATGTTGTTGATAATGAATGTGTATGGTGTTCATTGGTATAAAGGCATATTAATAATACTTGGTAATGAAAAATAAACTAAGTATGGACGGTTAAGGTGTAGTCTACAATCATAAGTATTGGTGAAAAGAAAACGGTTGGTAGTGTCGCACCTCGTCGGCACGGTTGAAAGACCACCGTAGGCTTGGGGGCGTGATAGTTCAAACAGGGCACCTATCATTCCCCCAAGCCTACGGCGGTCTTTCAACCGTGCCTGCGAGGTGCAGCACCACCGAACACTTTCTTTTTAACAATACTCGTGCACATGGACTACGCCTAATTCACATCCACCTACTTAGTTTGTGCTTCTCAACCAAGTATAATATTAGTTATCCTTTATATCAATGAACACCCATACTTTATTCATTATCAACAACAATTGCACGATATAAAGGGGAGGGGCAACTCCCTGAACAAGTCTGCCTAAAAATATATAATAATCAGTCTTTTCTTCAATATACAAGCTTACAAGTATACTTGGAAAATTCCAAGTCTATACTTAGCCAATTTTTACAACAGAGGCAAAACATGCCTTTACAACATTCATGCATACCTTGCACGGTGGGAGGGTGCTCACTCGAGACACCTAAACCCCCTCCTCAAGGCTTACAAAAATCTGCGCTCAACCGTCCATCCGGGCACACCTTGCCCAACCTTCAACTGTTCACCAAGAATATCACCAAGTATGCAACCTCTACAAGTTATGTGAATGAGCTATGCGCACTCCTTTTCTGCGCACTTGTTTCTTGTCCCTTATGCGAAGATCCAAGGATGTTTGTTGATGTTCAAATGACCTCCAAATGCTGCCAATATATACGCATTTTGGAGTGGGTTGTGGCTGCCCAGCCGACCCCCAAATGTATGGTTCACACACCCCTGAATGCCCTCATATGTATGTCGGCCAGCCCCTTGTACATGTCGAACTCCAACTCCATCATCCACGCTCCACCATGTATAAACTCCCTCGTCGTTCCCTTGCAATTCCATCATTTCATTTGCAAGTGTCGTAATAGTGTAGCGCAGGTTTCACTGCACTCAGCTCACCCAAATGTTGCTTCCCTGTGTAGGCTTGCCTGGCGCTCCACCTGCGTGTGGTCGTGCACGCCCTCCCATTGTTTGCGCGCCCGGGCGCCCGACGCCCTCCCGTCGCATAACAACGAAGGTGTTACATCCTTTGTCTCAACCATTTGTTACATTTTGAAGATCCACGCACTTCAGAATTTGCTACATTTTGAAGATCCACGAACTCGATGGAGTACCTTTGCTAGAACTCAAGAAGGGAGTGTGCAGAAAGAAAAGGAGAATGTGCATAGCTCATGCGCACATCTCATAGATGGTTGCTCACTTGGTTAGCGTTCTTGGAGTTGGTCGAAGGTTGGGCAAGGTGTGCCCGGGATTGTTCTAGTGTGCAGATTTATGTAAGGCTTGAGGAGGGGGTCTTGGTGTCTCGGGTGAGCACCCTCCCACCGTGCAAGGTATGCACGAATGTTTTAAAAGGCTATTTTTCCTCTCTTGTAAATTTGGCTAAGAATAGACTTGGATTTTTGCAAGTATACTTGTAAGCTTGTATATTGAAGAAAAGATTGATTACTATATATTGTTGGGCAGACTTGTTTAGGGAGTTGCCCCTCCCCTTTATAGTGTGCAATTGTTGTTGTCATTTATAATTGCTATTGATAATGAATAAAGTATGGGTGTTCATTGATATAAAGGATAACTAATATTATACTTGTTTGAGAAGCACAAACTAAGTAGATGGATATGAAGATGGGTCATCGTTTAATTGCATGATATAAAGGAGAGGGGCAACTCCCTGAACAATTCTGCCCAACAATATATAATAATCAGTCTTTTCTTCAATATACAAGCTTACAAGTATACTTGGAAAATTCCAAGACTATACTTAGCCAATTTTTACAACAGAGGCAAAACCTACCTTTACAACATTCATGCATACCCTGCATGGTGGCAGGGTGCTCACCCGAGACACCTAGACCCCCTCCTCAAGCCTTACACAAATCTCCGCTCAACCGTCCATCCGGGCACACCTTGTCCAACCTTCGACCAATCTCCAAGAATATCACCAAGTATGTAACCTCTACAAGTTATGCGGATGAGCTATGCGCACTTCTTTTCTGCGCACTTGTTTCTTGTTCCTTATGTGAAGATCCAAGGATGTTCGTTGATGTCCAAATGACCTCCAAACGCTGCTAATATATACGCATGTTGGAGTGGGTGGTAGCTGCCCAGCCGACCCCCAAACGTATGGTTCACACACCCTTGAATGCCCTCATATGTATGTTGGCCAACCCCATGTACATATCGGCTTACAACTCCATCATCCACGCTCCACCATGTATAAACTCCCTCGTCATTCCCTTGCAATCCCATTGTTTCATTTGCACGTGTCATAATAGTGTAGTGCAGGTTTTGTCACACTCAACTCGCCCAAATGTCGCTTTCCCGTGTAAGCCTGCCCAGCACTCCACCCGCGTGCAGTCGTGCACGCCCTCCCGGTGTGTGCGCGCCCGGCCCCCGGCGCCCGCCCGTCGCACAACAATGAAGGCGTTACATCCTCCTCCACCTGAAGTCGTTGTCGTCCTCGACAACATACCATCCTCCAAGCATCAATATCCATGATGTCAATCTCCTCCTCATATGGCAAACATCCCTACAACATATGTAGGACTCTATCTCCACCATGTCTCACCTTAGCAACCAATTATCGCCAAGATAGTCCATACCAATGTATGTCATAGATGTCCATGATCATCGACTACCCTGTCACAATCTCCCCATGCTGCTCTCCACCATGGAAGGTTGGTCCCTCCAACTCAAGCTACATGTCCACTGCAACAATGTGTCAAAATCCATCATGTCATCATCACCATGTGTATAACTGCCATCAACAAGTGCTAACACACCTCAACCATGTGCCAACATCTCATCTCAATAATCTGTCAAGTGTTCCATGTGAACACCTCTCTCCATCATGTGTTGTATGTGAACTGCTACCATGATACTCCAACATAATGTCAACACACCTCTGTACACTTCGCGACCCCATGTTTGAACTAGTCGGGTGATCAGTCCAACTGTCACGCTCAAGCCATGAGAGTGAACATCCTCATGCCACCATCAGTCGTTCCTCAAAATATCTGCCACATCCTAAACTCATCAGAATAAACCATGCTCAGGTCCATGAAGTAGCCCTCATCTCATCTGCAACATGTCATGACGCTTGATGCCAAGCCATCCCTGCACCATCATACCTGCTCAACTGCTTTAAGGACTCACTGCCATGAGCAGCTAACAATCAGCCCCATCTTCTTGTCCATCTAAGAAGATGTAGAGGGGTTAGAGCCGGAAGGCTCACCCTCACTAATCATCTCAATCCATCTATCAGGATCCTCAATCTCCATCCTTTGTAAATAAGTGACCCGGTCCTCCTCTCGAACATCCAACCTCACATATAACTCCTCATCATCGTCATCATCCTCAACCACTTCTAGCCTTCTTGACAAGTCCAAGATACTATCTGAAAGTGTTTTGATGACCAATGACTGTTGAGTAAACTTTTTCTCAACCATGGAACACCTGTTCAAGAGCTCTTCGCATAAGGTAGAGTACCCCTTTTGATACATAACACCTTTGTGCTCTGTAACCACAAAATGCAGAGTCTTTACAATTATATTACAAAAATTGACTTAACATGGGCTCTTAGCCCCAAAACTACCCTTGGGGGATCCCACTCGCAACAAGCCCCCAACACAAACATCGTAACTCGCCCTCGAGTCACTTGGTAGGCACGGAGATCTTTGCGCGAAGCCCATCCAGCTTGACCCGAATGACCACAACTTCAGTCGTGCATTGAGTTACTACCTCCTTCGCATCTTCAACTGTCTTCTCGGTTACTGCTCGAGTGATGTCAACCTGAAGTTGTTGTTGCATCGCTTGCAAAGTAGCAAGCTTGCCTTCAATGTTTCCTGTGATTGTGTAAGCTTCCTCCATCCATGGGTTTAGTTGTACCTTCAACACTGCTTCCTTGTGTAGTGTTGCAGCCACTTGTTCCTTTAGCTGCTTGGCTTCTTGTAGCTTAGCTAACCTTTGTGTCAGCGTGACGATTCGTATTGTGCCCTTAACTTTGTCATAGTGTTGTTGGAGTTCACACACTTCCATCCCTAGCCTCTGGATGTTTGGGTCCTCCTGCAAGCTGGTCAGGACCTCAAATGATTGCTTGAACAATTGTGTGTAGTCTGCTACTGCACTCTCCACTGCCGCGACTGCTTCTGTGATAGTGGCCTCCCTCTGTTCCTTTACCTATGGTGGTGTTGAAGGCTGGGCCCTTAATTGGAGCTCTGTAATCTATAGGTTCAACTCCAACTAAACCCACACCATCTCTGTTTGAGTATTGCGCACACTTGTGGCTAATTTGTCGCTACTGACCTCAACTAGCTCCTCCTCCAGAATGGCCAACTCTGGGACCATTTTGCATGCCTTCTCCACCACCTGTATGATCTTCTTGCTCTGGTTGGTTGCATCGGCCTCCGCGGAAATGGCATAATTTTGCTATAAATCCATCTATTTGTTGTTTATCCTTTGTTCGCTGATCACCTGGAGGGTGCGATGCTCATGAGCCCTCAACTCTGCAATTACTCCATCCTGCAAGAGGCGGAGTGCTTCGTCTGTAAGTGTTGCCAAGTTCAATCCAACTCCCTTCAAGGTGCTGACAGTAGGCTTGTCAGCCTCATTTTCCATGGTCAATGCGCCATCTGGCAGCTCTATCGCACTGGAAGCCTTCATGTGCAGCATATCGGCAGCCTCTAATGTGCGGATAGCCAAGCTTGTAGACAGCGTACCAGCTTGCAATGCACAGGTCTGCAATTCTTGCAGCTTGGTCTGGATGGCCCCTAGAATGATTTGCTGCTGCTTTTCAAATTTTTGTAGGGCCTCTACGGTGACATTTATGATTGTGCCACTTATGTCATATAAGTCACCCTCGGTCAATGTCGTAGTGTCCAACGAGGTCTTGAATTCCTTGGATTTATTTCTGGACCCTCCCTTCTCCAACTTTCTTGAGTGATTAGTGCAGGCAGACATCTCTTGAGGATCTGCGCCGTGTTACTTTGTGTCCTCTTTGGTCTTAGGTGAAGGCAACCGTGCACCTTTATCAGAGCCCTACTCTGTGCCACCTGTCTATTTTCCTGCCTGTTCCACCTAGGCCTTCTAAAAAGCCTCCTTTTTCCTCTTTTTGACCAACTGTGCCATCTTCATCTTGGCCTCTTCCTTCTTCTTTTATGTAGAGGACTTGCTTCCACCCACTGCCAAGTCCGTGCTAGTGCGCCATCCACCGGCCATTTATCAAGCACCGCATCGATGGCATCATATGTGGCTAGGCACAGCAAATCGTACCAATTCTGTGCAGGTTACTTTCGTGCCCTGATTGATATTCGATGGAAATCAACTTCAAACTCAGCATAGCTCTACAGGTTAGTGTATACCATGGGTGACAATTGCATCTTGAAATTGACGGCCATCTTGATATTCATTTCCATCAAGATCTAGAAGATCTTACTATCCCGAACTCACTCCACATGCTTGGTCACCCACAACAAAGCATACTTCACTGATTTAGGAAGGTCTGGCATGACCGAGGGGAATTGGCTCTCCTATGGTAGCTCCCACTCTACCAGCATCATCGACAGCAAGAGCCATGCATAGTGGAAGGTCTTGCTTTGCTCTTGCGCTTCATGGTAGTTCGCCAAGAACTCTCCGCGAAGGTAGTCCAACCAGTTAAACTGGACTCCTTCCGTGCACTGTTGTGTAAGCGCGATGACAGGCACTGGCACCTCATCGGTGCAACACTCTCGCATCACCTTCCCTACAAGGATCTACATTGCTACCATCATAGTGAGGTCACAAATGCTGGAGATAGCATACTCGTGCAACTTCTTCACCAGTTTGAACTTCTCTTTCATTGATTCTGCGAATGTCTACTCGCCACCCTTGCTACCAAAGATAATTGCTGGATTCTCTCCTGTATACAGTAGGCACGTTATTCTATGAATCAACATATCAGGGATGGGTATCGACTCCTCCAACCATAAAAACCCATCATGCAAAAATATAGTAGCTGTTTGATGACCAAAACTGTCACGAGGGTGCAGTTGATCTGAAATCACCAGTAAATGACCTCAGGGAAATAATGAAGGTATTATAGACTCAAGTGTTGGGGTGTGCCTATGTTATTTTAATGCAACAGATCGATAAGATTGTGAAATACACAGACGCTGAAATATTAAGAGAACACAGTAAGAAAACACATAAACACAGCAAATTTAATAAGGAGTTCACCCAATCCTCCTGGGCTACGGCTCCTGGTTCAGCCTTCAGTGGTGGCCTTTCTATTGTGTCTTAAAGCAGAGTTTTTATAATAAGGAGCTCAATTTTAGTCTCACTTAACAAATGATGATCAGTAGGATTGTACTTGGATCCCCCAAGTCTTTAGTGTAAACAGACTCCCCTTACTGAATCTTGACCTCAACTGGTCTCAATGGTATGAGTCCAATTTGGTACTCAATACCTAACAGGTATACACAGAAGAGGTGCTTAAACCTCTCAAGTCTTCTCTGGAGTTCACAAACTCTTAGAGTCTCTCTGTATCTATCTCCTCGATGCTAACTTTGCTCTATAGGTCAGCTCGGCTTCTCTGTTCTCTACAATTCACTTCTTTCTTGCCTCTCAGCATTCTACTTCTCTTTCTCTGCCTCTTTTTACTCTTTTTCTATTCATGGCTTAAAGCCAATATTCTCCCTGACTGATTTTTCCGCTTCGTCGCTCTCTGGATCTCCTGTCTCTGTCTGCTTGAATTCCCCTGCTCTGTGTCATCATCACTATCTAACGTTTCACAGAGAGGTGGCCACTTGTTTCCACACAAACTGAGTGTTAGTTCTCTTTGAATGGTTGTTATTTTTGTTGCTCCAAGATTGCTTGCGAAAATGATTCCTCTACCAACTCATCGGTCATGCAGGACCTCAAATCTCATATGACTCAACCTATTTCCTTGTCGAATCCAGTCATCCATCAAATCATTTCTCCACCATTGATCTAGAGCCTCCAGATCCTACGGTCTTCATCCATGTCAGGTGGGTAAGTAGCATTCCCTTTACCCGTCCGATGTGAGAGGTTTTCTCTCTCATCTGTTGGATGTGTGTCACTTAGTGTATGGCATCGGGTGGGACTCGGTCGAACCCACTTACTGCTTGAAGCCCTTTCGATATCCTGCCAGTTTTAGCATGGGACCCACCTTCTGGCGGAATCGGTGATTTCCTATGGTTTTATGCTTTCCTCATGATTGAGCACTTGGGGATTTCCTTCATTGAGGGGAACACCCTGCGATACGCGATTAGCACAGTGCTAATTGTGTATCAGAAACTGCCTTTGTTTATGGATTTGACCTCCCATTTGTTAATTTGTGCCAGTGCACGGTCACCATGGGCCAACGGTCAACGTGCTTTGACCGAGGGTCCTCATTGCTCTGTGCTAACCACAAATTGCCATTATTTAGAGGTTATTTCTAATAAGCTCAATATCCATAAGATTTTGAAGCTTGACATAATTTGAAACATTCATGAAAACTTAGAGAATGTTTAAGGATCCAATTCGGATCACAACCTTCCCACTGAAAAAGCTTTTGGACCACCAAAAGTTGGTTTTCAAGCATCGACTAAGTGATGATATCGCTGTCTCACTTGTCCAATATCTATCCATTTTGCACTACTTGGCTTTGAACCCTTGAGTCCAATCCTGAGGTACTCAACATCTCCCCTATACGTCGTCCTCACCTTCCTGTCTAGAACTGTGTCTTCCTAAAATTCATTGAGATATTCAGGTAACAGATCATTAATAGAAGGCAATTAACTCTGCTCTTCAGGATCTTCAATTAATGAAGGTTCAAATAATCTCAAGTTGTTTGCATTAACAACTGAGTAGATGTGCATGTAAGCTGGTAAATCAAGGTGGAAAGCATTCTCACCAATTTTCTCAAGTATCTTGAAAGGTTCATACCTTATTGGCTTTAGCTTTTTACCGTCACCTTGCATTCTGTCTTTTTTGATATACAGCCAGACTTGGTCACCAACTTTGAAACTATGCTCCATCTAATGCTTGTCATGCTTTGCTTTGTATTTGGCTTGGCTCTTTTCCAACTATTCCTGTACTGCCTAGTGAGTCTCTTGGATTTGTTCAATGAACTTGGTTGCCTTGTCCACATCACTGTGTCCATCAACTGCTATGTCTTTACCAAAGACAAAATCCAAGGGAGACCTTGGTGTGAAATCAAAGAAGGTCTCAAAAGGAGATCTCTGTGTAGAAGAATGTTTTGCTTGGTTGTAAGCATGCTGCACATAACACAAATGCTCATCCCAAAGTTTGGGATGCTTGTTGCAATAGCCTCTCAGTAACTAGATCACTACCATGTTGACCACTTCTGTCTAGCCATCTGTTTGTGGATGAAAGGTTGTGCTTTTCTTTAGTTTGGTGTCCATCAGTTACCATAGACTCGACCAAAACTTCCTAACAAATCTGGTGTCTCGATAAGATACAATGGAAGTGGGTAATCCAAAATGAACCCATACATATTGAAATAGCAACTTTTCAGTTTGTTCAGCTGTAATTTGTTTATTACAAGGTATCAAAATACACATTTTTTTGAACCTATCCACAACAACATATAAATAGTCATGACCTTTCCTAGACTTAGGTTGTCCTCCAACAAAGTCCATGGAAACACTTTCCCAAGGATGAGAAGGAACTGGTAGTGGAGTGTACAAGCCTAGTTTTCTATTGTTGGGCTTGCTTTTAGCACACATGGTACACCCTCTTACATATCTAGAAACTGTCTCATTCATTTTTGGCCAATAACAAAATCTTTGCAGTTGTGCAATCATTTTACTTACCCCAAAGTAACTTGATATTATGGAAGTGTGTGCTTCTCGAATTATCTTTACTCTTTCAGTTTGTGTAATGCATAGCTTCCCACAACGATACAAGAGTTGGTCCTTAATGTGATAATCCAATTATTCTACTCGTTTGCCTTGACTTAAAGTTGCATATGCATCTTTAAAATCTATATCTTAAGCATATTGTTCAATGTAGCTCTCATGCAATACTTAGTTATGCTTAAGTATAGTAGATGCGTTTAGAATTGGTCTAGATAACATATCTGCAACTTTATTGTGTATTCCCTTTTTATATCTAATGACTAAATGAAGTTGTTGTAGAAAACCCATCCATCTGTAGTGTCTTGATTGGTGCAACTTAGTTTGGGATAGTAGATATTGGAGCATTTGATGATCAGTATGTATAACTGTCTCTTTGCCCATTAAGTAATGTTTCCACCTTTTCACACTCTGTACTAATGTATACAATTCTTTATTATATGTGGGATAGTTAACTACTGCAAAATTAGATGTCTCAGAATGATAACATATGGGTTTACCATGATGTATCAACACTTCTCCCATGGCATAGTCACTTGTATCCGTTTGGATCTCATATGGGCTTTGAAGATTAGGCAGTGCTAGTATTGGTGATGTACTAATATTTTCTTTCAAGGTGTCAAAGGCTTTCTACTACTTGCCTCCCCACTGAAACACCTTGTTCAATCCTGTTAAAGCATGTAAGGGAGCTGCAATTAAGGAAAAGTTAGAAATGAACTTTCTCCAATATTCTATTGCTCCTAAGAAGCTTCTAACTTCTGTAGTAGATTTGGGTTTAGGCCAGTTTACAATGACTGCAACCTTAGAGGGATCTATCTTCAATTCACCACCCCATACTATATGTCCCAAATAATTCAAAGATGTTTTTCCAAATTGCCATTTAGAGAGTTTAACGTAGATTTTTTATCTTTTCAAAACATCTAATGTCTACATAACATGCTTTAAATTTTCTTCCCATGTTTCACTAAATATAAGAATGTCATCCAAATATACGATAACAAAATCATCAAGAAAAGGTCCGAGTACATGATTCATTATTCTCATGAAAGTAGCAGGAGCATTAGTTAAGCCAAAAGTCATAACTAGCCACTCATACAATCCCTGTTTTGTTTTGAAAGTAGCCTTCCATGCATCTTCTTCTGCAACTCTTACCTGATGATATCCACTATGCAAGTCTAACTTGGAAAAATAAACAGCTTTCTTTAACTGATCTAATAGATCATCTATGCGAGGAAGGGGATAGCGATTTTTTATTGTTATCTTATTCAGTGCTCGGTAATCAATGCACATTCTCCATGAGTCATCTTTCTTTTTCACCAAAACGATTGGAGACCCACATGGTAATGTTCTAGGTTTGATCAACCCCTTCTCGAGCAACTCCTGCACCTGCTTCTTGGTTTCTACATTCTCTAAAGCATACAACTTGTACATTCTGATGTTAGGAAATGGAGCATCTTGCCATAAATTAATATCATGCACTATTTCCTTTTTGGGTGGCAGACCTTTAGGTTCTTGAAACAAGATAACATATTCTGGAACAACTTTTTCTAAATCAGATTGTTGTTTAGCATCACAGGACTCAAATACATTGGTTTTATCAGGTTTCTTTTCCTTTACAACCATCAGTAAAAATTGTTTGCATGAATTTACAATTCATTTCATCTGCCTTGAGTTTATGAGAGTATAATTATTCTTGAGCTTATGGGGTCTTACAATATATTCAGTTCCATCTTTAACGAGTAGATACTTGTTCTCAGCTCTATAGAAAATAGCTTTTCTATCATGCAAGTAAGGACTTCCTAAAACAATTCCACATATATCCAAAGGAACTATATCTAGCTCAACCTCATCTACAAATGCTGACCCAAAAGAAAACTTAATTTTACATTGTCTAGTCACTTGTAGTTATGCTTTATCACATAGCCAACCTAATGGATATGGCTTCTTATGAGGTGTAGTTAGTAACCCCAACTTCTTTATAATTGCTTCAGAAACTATATTTACTTGTGAGCCACTATCAAACAAAGTATTAATCTTCTAATGATTGGAAATAACTCGAATATCAAAAATCCCATGTCTTTTCCTCTAACTTTCTTCATTATTAGTAGATTGTGCAAAATTACTACTAGATGCTTCAGAATTTTTACCTTTTATACCGATGACTACAATGGTTGTTTCATCTCCTGAGTCTGACCCCAAATATTTTTGAATAGCTGCAACAGTCTTCTTCTTCTTGCCCTCGAACTTCTTAGGTCTCAGCTTCAGATGTAGGATCCAACAGTGCTCATTATCATGCCCATCCTTCTTACAGTGAGTGCATTACGACTTACTTTTCTATGCAGTGTTAGCCTTCCTCTCTTTCCATTTCTTTTTTCTTTTCTCCTTATTCTTGCTTGCAATGGGCTTAGATGATCCACCAACTTTGGGTTCCCATTCTTTCCTCTAGCTTCTAGATGCGTAGCTTGAATAGATACCTCATCTATACTAGTGGGATTAAACATGAGGATAGCGTGCCTCCTGTAGCTGTGTAGACCACCTATGTACTTCAATAGAGTCTTAGGTGAGTCTAATGAAATTCATAGAATCAAATCTCTTTTCCTAAATTCTTGGGTGTAACCTTGTACACTTTGCCCTTTCAATTGGCGAAGAGTTTCCAAACTCATCATGGCTTGCTGCATGTAAGCTAGTGGATAGAACTATTTTTTTATTACACAAACAATTTCACTCCAGACAGAAAGAATCTTACCATGTTTCTTCATGGCAGCTTGTGTCCTACCTTCCCACCATACCAAGGTAGTGCCTCCAAGGCGTAGGCTGGCCAACTGAATCTTAATCTTGTCTGAGGTGATACTCTGCACTCTGCAATAAACATCAATCTGTCTAATCTAGTTATCCAACTTCTCTGCATTCAACTCTCCATCATATATTGGTAAATCAAATTTAGCATCTAATTTAATCAAAGATGTGTTATTTTTATTTTCAAGGCTATTAGGAGGTGTAAGAATTTTTTCTTCTTTCCCTTTCCCTTTTGAGTGGTCATGGAGGAGAGACTCTTCTTCTCCTTTATCTTGTTTGGAGCTTGATGAATCTTCATCTTTATGTTTCCTAAAGTCCCTATAAATTTTCTCTCCATGGACATCATGTCCATGAAACTATATATAAATTGGGGTCTAGTCCCAAGGGACTTTCTTCTGATACCACTTGATCTGAAATCAGTTGTAAATGACCTAAGGGAAAAAATGAAGGTATTACAGACTCAAGTGTTGGGTTGTGCCTATGTTATTTTTATTCAACAGATTGATAAGATTGAAAAATACAAAGACATTGAAACAGTAAGAGAACACAGTAAGCAAACACATAAACACAACAAATTTAATAAGGAGTTCACCCAATCCTCTTGGTCTACGTCTCCTGGTCCAGCCTTCAGTGGTGGCCTTTCTATTATGTCTTAAAGAAGAGATTTTACAATAAGGAGTTAAATTTGAGTCTCACTTAATAGATGATGATCAATAGGATTGTACTTGGATCCCCCAAGTCTCTAGAGTACATAGAATCCCCTTACTGAATCTGGACTTCAACTGGTCTCAATGGTATGAGTCCAGTTTGGTACTCAATACCTGACAGGTATACATAGAAGAGTTGCTTGAACCTCTCAAGCCTTCTCTGGAGTTCACAAATTCTCGGACTCTCTCTGTCTCTGTCTACTCGATGCTGCCTTTTCTCTGCAGGTTAGCTCAGATTCTCTATTCTCTGCAATTCACTTTTTTCTTGCCTCTCGGCTGTCTACTTCTCTTTCTCTACCTCCTTTTACTCTTTGTTTGTTTGTGGATTAAAGCCAATATGCTCCATGACTATTTGTTTCTGCTTCCTGGCTCTCTATATCTCCTGCATTTGTTCGCTTCAATTCCCCTGCTCTGCGTCATCATCACTGTGTAATGCTTCATAGAGAGGTGGCCACTTGTTTCCTCATGAACTAAGTGTCAGTTCTCTTTAAACGGTTGTTATTTCCGTTGCTCCAAAATTTCCCGTGAAACTGATTCCTTTGCAAACTCATCAGTCATGCCAAACCTCAAATCTCATATGACTCAACCTATTTCCCTGTCAAATCCGGTCATCCATCAGATCATTTCTCCGTCATTGATCTGGAGCCTCTAGATCCTACGGTCTCCATCCATATTGGGCGGGTAAGTAGCATGTCGTTTACCTGTCCGATGTGAGAAGTTTTCTCTCTCATTTGCCAGACACGTGTCACCCAGTGTATGGCATCGGGTGGGACTCGGTCAAACCCACTTACCACTTGAATCCCTTCTGATATCCTACCAATTTTAGCGCGGGACCCACCTTCTGATGGAATCAATGATTTCCGTACGATTTTATGCTTTCCTCATGACCGAGTGCTTGGGGCTTTCCTTCACTGAGGGGGATGCCCTAAAGCACTAATCACGCATCATAAACTACCTCTATTTTTGGATTTGACCTCTCGTTTGTCAATTTGTGCCAATGTGTGGTCACCATGGGCCAACGGTCTATGCGCTTTGACTGAGGGTCCTTGTTGCTCCGTGATGACCACAAATTGCCATTATTTAGAGGTTATTTCTGATAAGCTTGATATCCATAATATTTTGAATCTTGACATAATTTGAAACAGTCATGAAAACTTAGAGAATGTTTAAGGATCCAATTTGGATCAGAAGTTATAGTGCGACACCCATAGCAGGCTCAACAATCCTGCCTTCTCTACCCCCTTGAGCCACCTCCGTGGCTCCAATGTTGTCATCCCCATATTCATGTCTATGATGCGGTGCATCACCTATTTGGTTGCCAGGTGTAGGAACTTCTCATGTTCCACCAAGTCCCAGTCTTCGAGCTTCAATATCGGCACCCATGCCAAACATGGACTATCAAAAGCAATTTCATCTGGTAGCAAAGGGGTTTGCAGGGGAGTCTTACTTTCATCAATGTCCTTTGGGAATTTGGACTTAAGCTTGTGTGGAGGGACATACTCCAGCAATTGTGCAATAGGGTCCGCACCTTGGGCTTCAACCTCCTCTATTTCCACTCCCACATCCTCATCGTCCATCGGGATGTCTTTGATATCCTCCTTCTCTACTTCTAGGTTTATAGCCTTGCCTTTCTCCTGGGTAGTGGGATTTGGTGGATTTTGTCTTGGCGATGCGCGCACTAGTATGGCAGGCTACTTGCCCTTCTTGTCCTTCACGATATCCTTGGTTGGGGTTGGCTTCAGTCTCGGCATTCTCTAGGATTTAGGGACCTCCGCCAATACTTCAGCTACTTCTACCTCTCTCCTCACTTCCTGTGCTGGCTCCTCTACTACTTGCTATGTATTGATAACTTCTGTGGGCGCTTACATGATCTTCTACAAGAATTCCCGTGTGTCCACTAGAAAAGTTTCCAAATACCCCAAAAACTATCAGAAGCTTATATTTCTCATGATTCATAAGCGCTTGAGAGCTCAACCATTGAATACTCAAAATGCCAAGGGTTTTTCACTGGAAATCCACTTGTAATTTATAGGGAATTTTGAATTCAAATCCAACTGTTCCCTCCAAAATCAATTCATTAATGTTGGATTGGTGTTGGGTCTTGAAATTGTCGTTCATTTCCATTACACTTTCACTATTATGTCGATTATATCGCCTCCATTTCACCTCCATTTCACTATTATGTCACTACATTCATCCCACTTTCATGATCATTGGGCCACATTTATGTTTTTCCAAACTTTATTAATTCTTAGCCTTTTTAAGTGAATTTATGGTTAAAAATTAGAAAATAATGTGCATATGCTTATACCTAACAAGTGGGTTGAGATTGTTGACATGTGCAGGTAAAAAGGAGGCTTCTAGAAGACCTTTATGTGGCACCCTAAGGCCAAATTCAATTTGAGTGGAGAGAATCATTGGATCATGAGGATATGTGTCACATCTCCTAATTGTATTGAAACTCTAAGAAGACATGTGTCTTATCAGTTCCTATTTTGATTAGGACTCTAGAGGTATAGGGAGAGATTCATGGACTCTCATTAAAAATATGGCTTCTCATTTTTTTGTATGAATAGGAGATCTCTCTCTTTCATTTGTTAGCTTAGCTTTTTAGTTATTAAGCTTGTAGATTTTTGGTAGCTCTTTAGCTTGGAGTTTATGGTTCTTCCTTGATGGCTTTGGAGACCTTTGGAGAGCTTTGTTGTACTTTGTAATTTTGAAGAATTTGAATAAAGCTTTGATGTTATCAACATGGAAGGAGATGTGAAGTAGATGTCATGGAGCATATTAGAATGTAAGGTAGAGTAGATTTTATTTTGTAGTTTTTCTTTGATTTCATTCAAGTATGTCATTTGATTGCTTTCAAGTTTGATACATTAGAGTTTCCATTCATGCAATTTTAATTCATGCAAGTGTGTTCAACTGGTTGATTGTAGATTAGGTTTCTTTATAGGTTTCTTGTATTTGCTTATTAGATTAGTCTCTCATGCTATATGATGATATTTCTGGAGCCTTTAGCTTAACAACGTTTTAGAAGTTAATTGGCAAAATATTATGATTATAGGTGAGATGATTGGCTTTTCTTTTCATTAGTGTGCAATTAGATAGTTTAGATGTCATTTCTTTCATGCTATATGATGATATTTCCGAAGCCTTTAGATTGACACCGTTTCATAAATTAATCGGCAAAATATTGTGATTATAGGTGAGATGATTGGCTTCGCTTTTCATTTTATTTCTTTCAAGTTTGATAGTTTAGATTTTCCATTCATGCAATTTTAATCATGCAAGTTTGTTCAACTGGTTGATTGCAGATTTATCTAACTATGTAATTTATGCTGGACAAAATATTCCAAGAAAGTAGTCTTCCTATTTTTCGATTGGTGAAATGGAGCATAGAGAACACAATAGATTAGTTTTTCTTTACATGTTCTTGATTTTTTACTTAGTAGGATACTCATCACATAAGTTCATGTCTCATTGAGTATTTTTAGTTCCTTAAGAATGAAATTGGTGATATGTGAAGTTATGAATGGGACTTGATTTGTTTTTCTTTGTTTCTTTTCTTAGATATTTTGTCGGCTTAGATTAATCTAACTGTTCAAAGTTTTGATTTGTTTCATTTTCTCTTTTCTTTAGAAACTAGATTCTAACATAAGAAACAAAACCCCCAAAAACAACATAAACAATAAAACAACAAAGTAAGAAAAATGGTTAACTAAGCACATATAGTGCACCACACTTCATCAGTTTACAATACCTGAATTAATAATTTATGTAGAGCAATTTAGAACACTAAATTGACTAGACAATTAGCGACATATTTTCAAGGATCTAAGCCATAAACTTCGTTTTAAATGTCAGTTGCCCACTCCATTTGGCCTCACCTATACCATCTTTTCATGAATAGTGACTTTAATGGTGACTTTCCAGCTGACCTATGGGATTTCTCCCTTGGTAGCGCAACTCTCTCTACGTTGCCACAGACCCAGTGACACGTCCTTGCTTCATATCTGTTGGCATTATGATTCAGGTGTTGTCCTTGATGGCAACTCACTCAGAGGAATGATACAGGTGATGGCAACTCACTCAGAGGACAGATCATAGTGCAGCAGGTAAAGAGAGATATATACACAGGTTGGACGTGAAGAAAGTGCGTATATACGCGGGTATTCAGAGAAAAAGGCACGTATACGTACACACACAGGTTCACATAAGGAAAGGCGCGTACATGTCAGAAAACTAAGTTTTGCTCCGTGGTATCTGGTCCATGGTATTTTGGTATTGGTCCATGGTATTTGGTCCGAAGTGACGACCCCATGTATTGGGTTCATGGTATTGTTTCTACATGGTTTTGGACCATAGTATTGAGAAAAGCGTAAACCTATATAAGGAGAAGATCATTAGGCCAAGTGGTGAAGGGTGAGCAAGTGATGAACATCTGATATAGTGTGAGATCTAGATGCTGGTTATGGATTGGTGATGCCTTGCTTGATCTAAACCAAGGAGGCACTCATGTGAAGGATGATGAATGATGGATCGGGATCTCAAGGCTTGGAATGATTATTTTTATATGGGTTGAGTATGGATAGACTAGATCTATTGACGCATGTTTATGAATGTTATGATTTGGGTATGTTCTGATGT